>JACXGJ010001348.1:57288-86754 GCA_016801105.1 Esox niger | reverse complement strand
AACCAAAATAAACCACACCACTGTGGTAAAACACTCAACATAAATAGGTTCCCCAATTGGAGGCAATAACGAACACCTGCCTCCAATTGGGGAAACCAAAGCACATAGAGGTGGCTAGAGCCACCTCTTTTGGCCATGTCCTGACTATGACCCCAGCCAGCGCAAAGATGGCTAGGGGCATAGCCAGGACATGACACAGTCTCAAATCAGCAACATGTCACAAGTTCATTTTTTGGTAGCACGCAAGTACCATTGTTTTCCAACCAATTTCCAGGACTGTGACAAATCGATACAGATCGATATAACTGTAAAGGCATGTATATATGACATTAAATCGATTTAAAGTCCGGAACAAATCCGAGGCTAACCATGTAGTCACAATAATAGAACTTACTTCTTGATATGACCGGGAGGTCTCCTTCCTGAGCATTCCGATTAGTACGTTGACTTACAATACATTTCATTCAAACTGTAATTAGTATCAGTAATACATTTTTAGCAATTCGATTTTGTTCTCATATGGCAAGAATGTTTCACGCAGGTAGATAAATTAATCCAGGGAATTTGGTCACGTTCGTTGGTATCGTAGCCCATTCGCTAACGTCTCATCCCGAAGAATAGTGTAGGTGTTACCCGAGTGCTGATGTAAGATCAGTTATTCCATTCCCTCCAGATTAATTGGTGTTTGATTCTGGTAGTGAAAACTGACCCTAGAACGGTTGTCGAAAGGGTACTTGTTTTCAATGTAACTATTATACTAGCGCAGCAGTTTCTACTGAGTTTTGGGTTTGATTCTCAGGAACGTGATCATAAACCACATGACCATCTATTTGAAGTTGGGAAAATCAAATATTTATCGGCTAGCCTAATGTGGATCTAATTTGGCGCTAAGTTTAATTCCACGCTCTTCTCTTGTGGTCTACTAACCCCTGCTCAATAGTTTTGGATAAATTGCGAAGGATCAGTGTACTTTGTCGAGTTGACATTAGACCGCCAGGATAGAGAAACAGGAAGTTGGATCTAGGGAATCAAAGAGACGTCGGAACTATTTATGAATGTTGTTCAGACTTGTCCAAATAGGCTTACTATGGTAACATTGAAACTTTGTATCACATTAATCGGGCTTCTTGGTTTGGGTTTGGCAGACCATGTTAAACTAAAACCGAAACCTGCCACTAAACCTGTCCGGTTGTTCACGGACGACGACTTAAAAAAATACGATGGAAGTAAGGTAGGTTGTTTAGTATGGATATGGGGTACAAATGACCAAGCCGTAGCATCTATGCAATTGTATTGGTTAGGTATCCTTGAACTTGAAATGTTATTTGTGAAATGGGACAATACTAGCCTGCCAGGCAAACTTTAGAGGTACGTTTTGTTTGCGTTATTAGAGCTTAACAATTATACTTAGGGGAATTGTATGATGATGTTATATTTAAAGAATATATTTATTTTTACTATTATTATTTTCCGTGTTGGATCTATGTCTAGAATTTTCAGTCTTGAAAAGGATCTACATTTCAAACTTTTGTAAAGTGTTTACAATTCGCCAGAATAATCTCAATGAATACCTGAAAACAAATCTCATCCAATTTCATAGACCAGCCCTTTATTTGCTACTTTATTTTATCCAGTGTGATCAGAAATAAAAGCTAGTTGAGCTAAACAAAAGGAGCTTCTTCTTCCAGTCCCTATCTGTCATGCACATGACCACTCATGCCAGGCATCTGGGTGGGTGGGGTCAGTTTATCTCTGATAATGCTGATTCCTCCAAAGTCACATAATGTCACTGTTTCAGGAGGGCCAGCCCATTTACATGGCCATAAAAGGAGTGGTGTTCGATGTTACCAAGGGAAAAGGTAAATAACGTGCAAACACACCGGTGGGATCCCCACCCCTCAGAGAGGGATGACACACAGTAAGTTGTAACCTCGTCTCAATGCTGAGTGAATGATCCTTAACAAACTGGTTTAGAGTGAGGTTTACATGTGCCAGATGAAAAGCAGGGTCATGGCGTGCTTGATTTCCTGTTCTACCTCATCATTTATTGCACCCACCTGGTGTCCCAGGTCTAAATAAGTCCCTGATTAGGGCGTTGTGCTGAAATAATTGAGTGGAACTGGCTTTGAGGTCCAGGGTTGAGTACCCCCATGTAAGGGTGTGGTTTGGACCCAATCATTGAGGAATTTAATTCCTCTAAACAGGTCATTGTGAGGTCGGGTCCTGAGAAACCGTGTGACATATGAAGGTATCGTTGCCCTGCTGTCAGTGGAATCGTTACACTTGTCATCATTGCAGAGTTCTATGGAAAAGGAGCTCCATACAATGTCTTGGTTGGAAGGGACAGTACGAGAGCTGTGGCCAAAATGTCCTTGGACCCTGCTGACTTGACGTCTGACATTGTGAGTACGGGTTTCAAATGGGGGCGGATGGGGTGCAGCAATTTTAACGGGTTCAGTTGGATGGAAATTAGTTTAGGGAGAACGAGCAGAACCTAAAGACATGAGATGGAACTGTTCTTTGCTCTGCTGGGAACCTGTGTAGAACTCCCATGGCAAAATGCGTCAATTCCTCAGAAAATGTTTCGTGTTCTACGGACAAGTGTTCCACAAAGAACTGTTGGAGGAGACTTTTCTCATGTGAGCCTGTATGCAATATTAATGAACTGGGTGCCTCTTTATGTCCTCTGTACACTGGCAGACAGGCCTGTCTGAGGATCAGATCCAGTCCCTGGAGAGTGTATTCGAGGACACTTACAAGAAAAAGTACCCGATTGTCGGCTACACCACCATGCGTTTACTCAATCAGGATGGGAGCCCCAATGGTGACTTCAAACCCGAGGACCAACCTCATTTTGACCCTAAAGACGAATTCTGATCCAAAGGGTTTTTGCCCTTTTTGTATGTTTCTTTACTGGAAAACCTTTTGGTAATGTGCTGTATTTATTCAAGACAGTGTAATACCTGTTAAATATTTTATTCAATGTTTACTACAATAAAGACAATGTCAGGAATATTCATTACAGTGTTGTTTTTGTTCTGGGCGTTGTCAGATGTATTTACATTTGAGGATTTTTTTGATACTGAGATATTATTTAGTGTTGTATTTCATTAGGATCCGTGTTAGCTGCAGCTCTTTCTGGGGTCCAGACAAAAATTACAACACAACAATAGATACTGTGTAATAGAACGCACAATATATTTACACCTATAGTATACACCATAGTGAAACTACATATTGAAATATGCAGTATCAAACAGGGTTGTGCTACTAGGTTTTGTTTTATCTGTATGTTCACCGGAAGTATTTGAATTCAGCAGTCGTCTTTCTAAAGTGTATGAACAGACTATTCAGTAACATTAACGCATCAACACAAAAATCCGATAACTATGCAGTCTGTCTCAAATCCAGGAGGTGTTGACACATGGTTTGTCATTTGTGTACATTCGAGGGCTATGTGTGCTGCTCTGTTCCATGCCAACAGCAGTTTGTTTATGTCCTTTGTGGAATTTGACCATTTAAATGGACAGGGGGACAAAACCTGGATCTGAGGGGCTTGGTTGATTGTTGATGTAAACAACGTCGAGCACTGTTCTACCAGAGACACACCTCGCCCCATCTTAGCAACCTCTGAATCTATATATTGTTACCATGTCAGCTTGCTGTGTTGGGTGACTGAGCAGTTTAGCTTCCTCCAACTGCTAAATCTCCACATTATTCAATACTAAATTACATTAAATTGCATTTGTCATGAGATTCGTTAACAACTAATCTAAGCAAGCTATTAATAAATGCTTGCTTAGATCTAGATAAGGTTTACAGTTTTTTACTTTTTATTTAATCCTTTATTTATTCAGTGTCACATTGAGACCAAGTTCTCTTACAGCAGAGCCCTGTGCACAAAAATCATAATGATATAGAAACACAGTTACACAAAACAGTTGTTCAACAACAATACATTCATTTAAAATAGCTCTACATTTTCCAATAGATACCAAGACATCAAGTATAAGGCTTTTTTGGGACTCAATCCACAAACGAGGGGCAGTATACACAAATGGTGACTGACTGATTTGTCCCAGATAAACTGCCTGGGACACTACACTGGATATTTAGGACCAGCTTGCTGCTTGGCACATTCTAAAGCTGACAGAAGCGCCTCGTTCAGCATTTCAGTAATATCCTGTATAGTTTTCCTTTACTTTTGTAATGCGTCACCACCTCCATAGACACATGGGTTTAATTGACATTCAAGGCCTTATGTTAAACCAATACAGTAAAGACCTGATAATCCACATAATGTATTTTCACCTAGATTTGATTAGAAACGTCTTACAAGTTGTATTTTGTCTGACCGGAAAGCAAGAATAAATCAGTAGCTGTAACCTCAAGGACATAGCTGCAGCCTGCATGACCAAAGGTCCAGGTTGCCAGGGTGCTGACACACAGGGAATTGCCCTTCGCTGCTGTCGGTTCAGTGCTTGAGGGTGGAGCTTTCTGAATACGCTAGGCTCAGCTAAGAGTTTCACGGAGTTGTCGGCCAGGTGGGGCGCTTCTTTGCTCTGGCATTTCTATCAACTAGAGCATGAGTCAGACTCGAGTAAGCCGTCACGTCAGTATAAGTAATCTTCCCAGCCAAGTTCAAAGCACAGCCCAGCTCCGAACCTTGCAGCGAGTGCCTAGATGCAGAGGAATCGATATCTGTATCACGGACTGAGAGTTAGTCAGAGTCAGTTAAGTTTTCTCTCTAGCACTTTGTAGTACGAAAATTTTGTCGCCTTATCTGGTACATCGCCTAGAACCAAGATGCCTAAAACGGTAAGTTTTTTCGATTTCTTTGTAATATGGTGGTATGTATTGGCATGTGCCGGTTAAACATGATTAGTTATTAAATCAGTAAAAATCTCTATATTGTTTTGAAGTCCAATGGTGTCCTAAAGTGAGGATACAGCCAAGATGTGGCCAATATATGTTATAATATTAATTCTTAGACATACTACTGCTTCACCGTTAGTTTGACCAGGTAAGTCAGCTGAACCTACTCAAATGTGAAATGACAAATGGCCAAAGGAATACGACTGTAAGGTTACAGGGCGACATACAAAACCACACAAATAATGTAAAAATAATCTTCACAAATTAACGCTATACACAAAGAGAATATGCATAAACCTTAAATTACATTACATACAGCAGACACATTATGATTCAACAGATGCACAGATCCCATAAGTTGAGGTATTTGATTAGTTGATTTTTGAAGGAGTTGTGATTAATTGGTCAATCAATATATCGTCCAATAATTGCCCTTTTCTGGGTTGCTACTTGTTTTTAATGGGGGAAAAATGTGTGGAGCCTTTCACTGAATCTTGGAGTACGGATTTGGCCCTGAAGTCAAAATGATCACCCACCCCTGTCACAGACAAACAGCCATTGCTGGATAATTTATATCACAGAGGTTTCCCTGGTTATTAATCTGTTGTTCTGCATCTGTTAACCGAACAAGTATTCAGTTGCCCTACAACTCTCCCAGCATTTTAACAAGGTCCCCCTGGTTCTCCCGGGTGAGATGTGCCTGTATGCCAAGCCTGCATTGAATGGGTTTTGTCTTGTTAGGAAGGAATCTGTCTTCCATTAAATGATTTCCAGAGCCCATTTTAAGTGTGATTCATTTAGACCTGTACTGATTAACTCAACTTAGAGTTTAACCCATAGTCGTGCCCCTCGTATTGGCTAACGATTATCTCTCTCCGCTTTGGCAAACTAGGTGTGGACTTTTCAACAGCATCTTTGGAATCATAAATACTCACAGAAACCTATGACGACATTTTGATAACATGGCCATCAGCACTTAAAGTAGTGTGCGTGAAGATCAGTTGGCTGCAAGTCACATTCCTGGTTCCTTGACACAAACAGTGTGGCGCTAAACAAACCGTGTGGGTCAATAACTTTCTCTTGGTGTACTGGAATAGCATTTCCTGAGAAGGTCTGGCCACAGCGGTCAGCCTGACATCTATCCGACATACTTTCTGTGACATTCCTCTCAGGAGAGTAAGATTGTGCATTACGTTATCAGCAGTGTGCTAAACACTTCACAGCAGTGGGCCAAACTGCAGACCGTATAATGCCCTCGTTTTTACCTGGGTGTGGAAAGTGTATCATGCTTCATGGCAATGTGCTGGTGGTCGGTGTCTAGCGAATCTTTAAAAAAACGTGTCCAACAAATCTTTAAAAAAACATGTCTGGCGAAGCTTTAAAAAAAAAACGGATGTTGCTCAAGTTCTTTATGGCATTAGGGCGTGTCGGAGGGCAAGTTCATAAACCGTTGTGAAACACAGTGGAAATCTAACAGTTGAGAGCACTCCCAAAGGTCAGGGGTCAGGTATGAGCAGGACATTGTGGCACAAAGTAACAGCACACATGCTTCTGTGTAGTCTGTTGGAAGCCCTGCACCTCACGAAAGGGGCCTTGTCTTTGTTATGAGACACTGTTAAATGTATTTTAAACAAAATGACTTGACCTTCTGGACTGAGAGAAGCCAAACGGTGCACAGAGGTTTTCAGAATTAGAACATGTATAATCGTACCTTGTGTTCATTTGTGTGATGGTTATATGATTCCTGTCCTTTCCGAAGCCCCTTAGTGTTAACCTGTATTCGGTTCGACAGAGACATCTGCACTTTGGCATTAAGTGCTTTTTTATACTAATCTGAGTTAGACAAACCTTGTAGCACCTTTCAGGCACTTGAAGTACAAAGTCTACTGAGATAGTGTGCAATTACAAATGGGTTAAGAGCAAAGCACTTCACTGACTGCAGCAATTTGAAGGGATAGTTCACCTATAGTTATATTTTTTTACATATATATACACACACACACATTTATGGTATTTCCTTACTTTGGATATAATCAATGGACTAAAATACATATTGATCCACATTCTGGCACAGGCACCTATACTATTTGCCCACATCAATATTGATCCAAATGACAGTTCATAGAGGTTCAATCATCAGGACAAGATTGAACCTCAATGAACTGCATGACCAAATCACCTCCAAGTAACATCACCTCAAATCACTGAGTTTCAAATTCCTTTCAAAGTTGAAATAGTTGTTATATTGGGGAAGGTTTTTACTTACAGATGTTTTGTCATCATTCTCTGTTTGTATATTTGGTGTGTTGTCAGCAACATTACATTAACAGATCTCTTGTACTTGTTCACCTGTTACATACAGCATTAAGGTGAATAAAGGTGCTTCTGATTCAGAATCTTCTGTTGTCTTTCTGCAGATCAATATTCGGGTTACGACCATGGATGCTCAACTGGAGTTCTCTATCAATCCTAACACAACTGGTCAACAGCTGTTCGAACAGGTGTGTTTAATCACTTTATTCATCTATCTATCTTTCTATCTATCCATCTATTTATTCATGTAATCATTTATCTAATTATCTCCATTACTTGTATTCTCTAGTACATGTCTATTTCAGTTGTAAAGTATAAATGGTGGCAGATTGCCTAGTGGTTAGTGTTGGGCTAGTACGCGACAGGTTGTTGGTTCCAGACCCACCAAGGTGAAACATCTGTCCTGGTGCCCAATTCCTCTGCGTTGTTCTGTACAAGAGCAACCTGCTGCATGATGTGACCATAAGGGACTCTTCTGTTCCCCTTCTTCAGGTGGCCCGGACGGTGGGGCTTCGGGAGGTCTGGTATTTTGGCCTGCTTTACACCGACACCAAAGGCTTCCAAACATGGCTGAAATTTGATAAGAAGGTAAGATACGTTGGTCTGTGTGGTCTAGCAGTTATATCATCAGTAAAATAAAACGGTAATAAATAGTTGTCTTGTGTTTACATCTTCAGTTAAATAAAACAGTAATAAATAGTGGTCTAGTGGTTAAATTGTCGGTTAGAGAAAAGGGTAATAAATATTAGTATAGTGGTTACATCATCAGTTAAATAAAAAGGTAATACATTTGGGTCTAGTGGTTACATAATCAGTTAAATAAAACGGTAATAAAAAGTGGTCTAGGGTATACATCTTCAGTTAAATAAAACAGTAATAAATAGTGGTCTAGTGGTTACATCGTCAGTTAAATAAAACAGAAATAAATTTAAGTGGTCTAAATTTAAGTGGTCTAGTGGTCTAGTGGTCTAGTGGTCTACTGCTGGGCTGTTTTACTCCAGACCTGCCAAACCACATCTCGTTTAGAGTCTTCCTGGTAGTTAATAAAACCCATGTGCTGTCCCAGGTTTGAATCAGACTGGGGTTAAAAGGAGAGGATGAAAACCAAAAGTGTTCTGGCCCTTCAAGACCGGCATTTAAAAGGCCTGGCTTAAAAGCTACATTGTCAGTTTAAATCCAGCTCTTTGTCCCACTCTCCTAGTCTTCCCTGATTTTCCAACACTGGTCTATCTCTTCCAGAAAAACTGAGTTAAGTACCTTAACTCAACAGACAAACTAGCACCTTACGGCTCGATGGAGACTGTGAAGAGATGATAATATATCTGTGTGTTCTAAAATGCCCCCATCTCTTCCAAAGGTGACAGCCCAAGAGGTAAAGAAAGAGGTCCCCCTCCAGTTCCGTTTCCGGGCCAAGTTCTACCCTGAGGACGTGGCTGATGAACTGATCCAGGACATCACACAGAAGCTTTTCTTTTTGCAGGTATCACACACAAGGACACACACCAAACCCCAAAAACACAAACACAAAGTACTTACAGATCCCAACCCACACCCACACAAAGGGTTTCTGTTGCTGTAACCTTAATACATGCATTCATAACCTCCCGTCCTGACTACTGCAACTCCCTGCTCACCGGCATCAAATCTACATCCCTCCATGAGCTCCAACTGGTTCAAACCTCTGCTGCCAGACTACTCACTCACATCAAGTCCCAACTGCATATCACCCCTATACTCTGTGAGTTACACTGGCTTCCTATCTCCCAACGCATCAACTACAATATCCTCCTACTGACATATAAAGCCCTAAACAATATCGCCCCTGCCTACCTCACCGACATTCTTCTATATCAACCTACACGCTCACTCCCATCCAGTACTGCAGGCCATCTCATAATCCCCAGGTCGAAGCTCAGTGGTGACAGGGCATTCTCCAAGGTTGCTCCCAGGCCCCAAAACAATCAGTGACTCTGATATAATCCCCATCTTCCAGCAAGACTCATCTGTTCAAAATCGCCTACCGTCAGCCGTGCCCATCCCACTATCTCTGCTTTCTTTCTGTTTTCCCACTGTATTTTTTGTTTGTTTCTATTACATATTTCATTCTGTAAAGTGTTGTTCAATCCTCGATCTATATGAATGAAACACTATATGAAGCACTAAATTAATAATAATAACATAGAACCTGATCGTGATTTTTGTGGATGTCAGGTGAAGGAGGCTGTCCTATCTGATGAGGTGTACTGCCCTCCAGAGTCGGCCGTCTTGCTGGCCTCCTACGCCGTCCAGGCAAAGTTTGGAGACTTCGACAAGGAGACCCACCGAAACAGATACCTGTCAAAAGAGCACCTGCTGCCCAAGAGGTGAGTCTGGGCAGTGGAATAACTGTGAGATTAGGGTTTCAAGAGGTGAGTCTGGGCAGTGGAATAACTGTTTGATTAGGTCTTCAAGATGTGAGTCAGTGTGGAGCAGAAGGATGGATGAACCTTGACATTAGGGATGAACCTTGGAATTAGGGATGAACCTTAGAATTAGGGATTAACATTGGAATTAGGGATGAACATTGGAATTAGGGATGAACATTGGAATTAGGGATGAACCTTGGAATTAGGAATGAACATTGATTTTAGAATTTTCAGTAGGTCTTCTACCAATGCGGAAGGCTGCTTTCCAGTTTCCCACTGTTCCCAACTCCATTTCAAATTTGTATTCCCCTATGGGAAAACAAGGGAAAAGACATTTGTGTGGAAAACAGAATATTCATTTCCCTGGACTGGAAAAACAACAACAAACAAGTCACTATCCTTCATTTTCCTCTTCTGTTTCTCCTTTATTTTGTATTATATTCTCCTCTGCCTCTCCTCAGAGTGGTAGACCAGCACAAGATGTCTATGGAACAGTGGGAGCAGAGGGTCCAAACATGGCACGAGGAGCACAGATCTATCTCTAAGTGAGTTTGAACACACTAGTGTGCACACACACATTGCAAAATTGTGATGATTTCCCCAGCCAAGCTGGGTTTTCCAGAAACTCTGGAGATCTTGGTTCTGTGATTCTTTTGATCTGGATGAAACGCATGAGCTTCTGAATGATCCTTTGCAACTTTTTTTGAGAAATGTGTATTGCCAACATCCACAGACTTCATGATTATTATTTTGATGCTGTATGAACAGGGAGGATGCTATGCTGGAGTATCTAAAGATTGCCCAGGACCTGGAGATGTACGGAGTTAACTTCTTTGACATCAAGAACAGGAAGGGAACTGAACTGTGGCTTGGGGTGGATGCTCTCGGAATTAACATCTACGAAAAGGAGGACAGGTTGGTTAACTGACTGATTTACTGGGTGACTGACTGACTGACCCACAACTTCTGGAATGACCCCTCTCCCTCTACTTCTTATACCCCTGAAAAATATACTTCATATCTCACTCTCACTACTAGTGTACTCCTGAATACTGTCAAAGACTCTACCAGCCCAGCCTTCTGTCAGTTCACCCCCAGTCAAAAACCCTTACAATCAATCAGTCTATCAAATGTATTTTATAAAGCCCTTTTTACATCAGCAGTTGTCACAAAGTGCTTTCACAAAACACCTGGCCTTAAATCCCAAGGAGCAAACAACAGTAGTGTTGAACTTCAGTGGCTAGGAAAAACTCCCTAAGAAAACCGAAATCTAAGAAAAAACCTAGAGAGGAACCAGGCTCAGAGGGGTGACTAGTCCTCTTCTGGCTGTGCTGGGTGAACATAGTAAGATTCCAAATTGTAATAGTTAATCAATGCATGTGGGCTGAGCCCAGAGTCTATTTAAACATAGTCCAGATCGGAGGCATGACCAGATGGAAAAGGACAGGGACAGACAGGGAGGGGGGGGTCAGCAGAGTGGCGGCTGAAATCGTCAGGTATCTTCATCAGGTATCTTCATCGACCAGCCCAGTTAACCCCACTCTACATCATCCCTAGTCCCCAGGCAACTGCCAGTTAACATCAAACATGACCTGCAGGTTGTTGATATTATGAAGAGGTCCTTGCCCATATTCCCCAGCCCTGAATGCACGCTATTGATTACAGCTTTATATTAATAGTAATTTGAAGCAGCAACACAATGCTTTAGTTCTCCTTGATTTGACTGAGATATGTTTTCTTTTTTGACATACATATTTTTGTTCTCTATTTTAGACTGACTCCAAAGATTGGGTTTCCATGGAGTGAAATTAGGAACATTTCATTTAGCGACAAAAAGTTCATCATCAAGCCCATTGATAAGAAAGCTCCTGTAAGTCCTTTACAGTGTGTTCCCTTCAGGCAGGATGATGCTGTGATGCTTCAGTCAGGTTTAGGACTATTACAGCATTTTTAAGAGAGATAGAAAGGTTTAGGACTATTACAGCAGTTGAAAGAGAGAAAGTTCTAGCACTATTACTGCACTTCAGAGAGAGCGAGAAAGGTTTAAGACTATTTCTGCACTTAAAGAGAGCGAGAGCGAGAGAGAGAGAGAGAAGGTTTTAGGGCTATTGCTGCACTTCAGAGAAAATGTTTTAGGACTATTACTGCACTTCAGAGAGAGAAAGTTGAGGACTAATACTACACTTCAAAGGGAGAGAGAAAGGCTTAGCACTATTACAGTATAGCACTTCAGAGAGAGAGGAAGACCGATAGAAGAGTGAATGTGTGTGTGTGTGTGTTTGTGGTTGAGTGAGCGTGTGTGGGTGAGATGGAGATAAAGGTCAAGAGAGCATATGGGAGACAGAGCAGCAGCAGAATATGAAGGTTTAATAAACCCAAATGTATACTCTCAGGACTTCGTGTTCTACGCCCCTCGGCTCCGCATGAACAAGCGCATCCTGGCACTGTGTATGGGGAACCACGAGCTGTACATGAGGAGGAGGAAGCCCGACACCATCGATGTCCAACAGATGAAGACTAAGGCCAAGGAGGAGAAGCTCCAGAAACAGATGGAAAGGTTATAGACAGGGACTAGACATAAAATAATACCTATATTATACAGTATTACCTACAGATACTATAATACCTATACAATAGTACCTGCAGACACAATAATACCTATACAAAAATACCTACAGACACAATAATATCCACAGATACACTAATACCATCATATAGAGTAACACTGTTGCTACTGTGAGTTTGAACAGTGTAGATTCAGTCTCTCTCAAATCTTAAACCCTGTCTTGTTCCTCAGAGCCCAGCTGGAGAACGAGAAAAGGAAAAGGGAGGCCATGGAGAGAGAGAAGGTGCAGATGGAGAGGGAGAAGAAAGAACTGATGGTGCGACTTTACGAGTTTGAAGAGACAACCAAGAAAGCAGAGAGAGGTAAGGACTCTACATGGAAATGTATCATTTGTAATGAAAGCAGTGTTCCACTCAGTTCATTTAGAGACTTGACAGTGTGTTGAGACAGTGGGCTGCTTCCCAACATTATTTCATTTCCCATGAAGACAACAGATGTTCACTACTCCACAGCATAAGAAACCATTGGCATGTTAAACCGGAGGGTTATTGAATCAAAGGGATCAGGTGACCCCTTTGGAGTGAAAGACGGATATGGTCACTGAGAAACAATTTAGTTGATTTTGCTTGTACACTTTTCTTTCGTGGCTGGTGCTGAAACATGTTGAGGCATGGAAATGTGTAAAGGGATCTATGATGATGATGAATCTAGGTAACCTTTTTTATTCTGTAAAGTGTAGATAATCTTCATCTTGCCACACTCGCTGGAGTCATTGGACGTAAACAAATTGTTTTTAACTGTCTTGTCTGGTTAAATGAAAACGAGTGGATGATCATTTAATGGATGTCCATGTCCATATTAGACCTGCAGGAGCAGCTGGAAAGAGCTGTTCGTCTGGAGGAGGAGAGGAGGAGGGTGCAGGAGGAGGCAGCCAGGCTGGAGGCTGAGCGGCAGGCTGCTCTGCTAGCCAAAGAAGAACTGGCGAGACAGGCCGAGATTCAGCTAGAGAGTCAGGAAAGGCTGGTAGGTACACAGGAATGAGTCAGATAGACCAGACCTCCCAGTGTTCAGACCTCCCAGTGTTCATGTTTACCATGGATTAGGGTGATTCTGAAATTACTTGATTCCCAGGTGTTTGTGTCCACTCTCTAATGAATACAACATGAAAGAAACATTGAAGATGATTACTGGCATAGAACATATATGCAGTCGTAGTAGTCAGTACCAGCGCATCCAGACAAACCCACAGCAATCTGCGCAGCTTCTACCCCCAAGAAATGACAGCTAAACAAAACTGCCAAATGGTTATCAAATAACTTTCCAGAATAACTCCCTTTTCCTGTAATACACCTAACATTCACTAGGTGTCAGCAATATCAGGATATCACCATTTTCTTTAACGTAAAACCCATTTTGCCTTCCAATTACTTCCAGACAATTAAAGAATCAAAGAAACTTTTCCTGTCTTCTGAAAAATGTTATTTTTATATTAAAAGGTTAATGGTTAGGTTTAGGGATGACAGGTAGCTGAATAGCAGCCCAATAAGCAGATGTTGCTAGATCAAGCTGGCAAGTCTAAAAATCTGCCCTTGCTTCTATGAGCAAGACAGTTACCCTAAACACTTGGGAGCTGATGTTCTAAAGAGTGTTTTATTTGGCATTACATTTTTTTTGCTCTGACACTCTTTGTCTTCGTCTTGTTGTTCTTCTCTCCCCATCTTCCTTTGTCTCAGGCTGCAGAACTTGCAGAGTACACTGCCAGGATTGCCGAGCTGGAAGAGGCCAAGAGGACCCAGGAAGAGGAGGCAGAGTCCTGGCAGTCCAGGGTGAGTCTGATTAACCTTCACTTTGAACAGAAAAGGGAGAGTCCAATCCCCTCACTCTGAACAGAACAGGCTGTCTGGTAGACTCTGAAGAATCCACTTAGTGAAAAGCCCAAACCAAACACACCTGCCTTCCAAACATAGACTGTTCTGTGTGTGAAAATATGTTTGAATCAACTGATTGATGACTGATTAAGTTATTCATTGAATATTGGTCAAATTTGGATTTACTGATGGATCGATGTATTGTATTCGGCCTACAATACAACTGGCAGGCTAGAGTGGTGGAGGATGATCTCCTAAAGACAAGGGAGGAGCTTCACATGGTGATGGCGGCCCCCCCGGCCCCGCCCTCACCCGACAGCAGCCGCAGCAGCCACAGTGACCATGAGGAGAACGAGGAGAACAACAGCTACAGCGCCGAGCTCCAACAACAGGACATCCATGACCACAGGCAGGAGGAGGACCGCATCACAGAGGCCGAGAAGAACAAACGCATCCAAGCACAGCTGATGGTGAGTCACATTCCAATGGCAGGGTGCCATGCTGCTTTGTTGCAGTCTGAAAGTGCTATAAAGGACATATAAGTAGCACAGCTGTCTCAGGAACTACGTCGTAGTGTCAGGTGCCATTACGCCCCGGGTTCAAAAACCAGACTGTGTTTCAGTCCGTCCTGACAGTGTGGATCCAATGTGCTGTGAAAATTGGATCGCCCTAGGCTAATGGGGTTGGGGCCAGTGAAGCGGTCCTAACTCATAGCATAATAGCGCCTCCTTCAGGCTGGTCAGGCACCTGCAAGCTTTCTGTGTTTGTTAGCAAGTGTTATGGTCCAGGCTAACATTTTGTGTGCAGTGTGGCAAGAATCCGAATGGCTTCGCAAGGTACTGTGTGTCTTTGAAGACACCATGTCCGAGCCCAGAACTTTGACCTTCCCTTACAAAAATATTTGGTTTCTGGCAGACAGTTGTGGTTAACCTTTGGTAATATTGCCGCAAATGTCCAGCAAGGTCATATTTTCACATGCAAATTAGGTTTGTGGAAAACTTCTGGTGGATTTGCAGCAAACTTGTGGTGAACTTCTGGCAAAATTTGTGGAAAACCTACGGCAATTACATTTTTATCTAATTGCCGTAGGTAGCAGCTAAAGTGCTAAAGTGACTTACTTAAGTACAGGGTCATTTTCCCCCAGATTAATGTACCCAGGGACACAACAATTTGCCGAATCGGAATTTGAACTGGGAACCGTGCGATTACAAGCCTGGCTCCCTAATCACTGACACTTATTGATTATTGATCGATTTCCTTGCTTCAGCTTTGCTAGAATATTTACTGTTTGCTGCAATTTACCACAAATTCATATCTGCTTGTTACCAGAGGTTTACTAGAATATTGGCACTACTGGCAACTTGGCGAACCAGCAGTGAACCTGTTTGCCAGTAGTGGCAAACTTCTCTTTATTGCCAGAACGTTGCTGGAAGTTTGGCAAACATGTGGCAAATATTTTTGGCAAACTAATTTCTTTGCTGCATCCACAAATTTATTTTGCATCCACAAGTTTGTTGCAAACATTTTGTTAAGGGCACCCAGTTCTGTCAAAATAGACCGTCAGCTACTAATAATAAAGGCTATGACTACTAATAATAAAGGCCATGATTATTAATAATAAAGGCCATGACTACTAATAACAAAGGCCATGACTACTAATTATAAAATCCATGACTACTAATAAGAAAGGCCATGACTAATAATAATAAAGTCCATGACTACTAATAATAAAGGCCATGACTACTAATTATAAAGTCCATGACTACTAAAAAGAAAGCCCATGACTAATAATAATAAAGGCCCAGACTACTAATAATAAAGGCCATAACTATTAATAACAAGGGCCATGACTACTAATAATAAAGGCCATGACTACTAATAATAAAGGCCATGACTACTAATAAGAAAGGCCATGACTAATAATAAGAAAGGGCATGACTAATAATAATAAAGGCCATGACTACTAATAATAAAGGCCCAGACCACTAATAATAAAGGCCATGACTACTAATAATAAAGGCCATGACCACTAATAATAAAGGCTACTACTACTACTACAACTAATAATACTAATAAGGGATTTAAGTTTGTGACATCCAGGAGGAACCTCAATATGGGAATTGGACCATTACAGTTTACTTCTCCTTTGTTTAACATGTCTTTGTTTCCCACCGTAGTCGCTGAGTGCGGAGCTAGCCCAGACCAGAGACGATTCCAGGAAGACACAGAACGATCTGCTCCACACGGAGAATGTCCGCGCTGGCCGAGACAAGTACAAGACCCTACGACAGATCCGTATGGGCAACACCAAGCAAAGAGTAGACGAGTTTGAGGCCTTGTAGAGGCCAAAGAGGGGAGAAAAAATGGGAAATGGTCCTCGAGGAATCCTTAAAACAAAATAAAAGTCCTTGTTGATCCCTGTTTTTCTGGACGCAATGCTGATCTCTGTTCAACCAGATGTCAAACATCTCCAACCCAACTGTTATGTTAATGAGGCAAAAATAGTGTCAGGCACACTGATAAAGATCATTTATAATATTTTGAAATACCAACCGTTTCACTGATAATTGCTATTGCTGCCTTTTTAAAATCGCTCATAATTTTTCAGGAAATAATGCTGTAGCAGGATAGGATTTAATTATCCAAGCTAGAAAGACAAATAATTCCGGCAAAGAAAATATATGTTGGTTTCACTTATGCATTCAATGACACAGAATTAACTCTAACAGCCGCCCCTAAAAGGAGTCGGTTCTGTAAGGTGTTATCCGGATCATGATTTCCAGATTCTGAAATGTTGTACCAAACGGTTCCTTGGTGTGCTTTAGAATCCTGTATACATTTCCCTGCTTCTTTAACAGAGTTTTACAGCCACTGTCTCTGTTATGTCAGAATAAGGATTATTGAATATACGTTAGAAATATATCCATGATGAACTCATATTATTGCGCAATGACTTACAAGTAAATAGTTACTTATTTAGTTTTAATCAGAGGGGGTGGTTGTCACTCCTTTTAATGTCTCATGTTAAATACAATTGGTGTCTACAATAGCTTTTTATTTTCCTTCGTGGTGCCCCACTTTGGACCAGAACTCAAGTACTTCATAGGGTGTTGACTGTCAATTGATGAAGCATCTAAAGGGATTAAGGACGCTTGTCGGTGCTAGTACTGTTTTACCCATTAAACAACAGCATTCTGTGTCATATGCAGCATTATATTTAATAACATATATACTATTTACTATTAAGTTTATATCATGTGATATCTTAAGCCTGTTGTGCTGGGAAATAAAATAATATTGGCCTCATACTGCACAATAAAAATACTGAAATCAAAATTGCTGTTTTTGTGTTTGAATTGCATCTACTGAATTGACTTGGTAGCGATGTGTCCTGAAATCAAGGACACTCAGGTGCTGAACGATCAATTGTTATTGAAAGGAGTGCTGTTTGTGGTAAATGATAACCGGTATTTACTCAACAAGAGGCTTAGCTAATTACGTTGCTAGACAACTACATATGAAGCGTGGAAACTTTATCTGTTTAAACAGGTAGGGTCAACACGGAGGTTCTGGCTAGACACTCATGATAAATATGATTTAAGAAAAGCTTAGCGTATTTGTTGAAAGGTTAAACATTTTAGGCTTCTAAATGTTCACAGAGACTGAAGAATATTGCATTATTAACAATGTTCTACGCTTAGTTTATACATAGAATAAACAACTAACCCTTAGGTGTCTTTTGCATTTGAGTCCTGTATTTCAGCTAGAATAAAAACACATACATACAATACAGATATAAAATACATGCACATTAGGAAAAGCAATCAGAATTATCAAAAAAAAGGTAACTTTTCAAGTACGTATAAAACCAGAATTAAGCTTAAGGTGATTTAGCACATTCATGAGTGGGGGAATAGTAGTCAAAAACAGTTATAACCGACTGATCCTGAGATATCTCTAGGTATAGCCAGGCATGAAAGCCCTTTTCATAACTGCTGTTCTGACTGCCTGTGTAATGGCCTGATAGACAAATGTTAACAAATGTCTAGCCCTTTGAGAGGTCCCAGACATGCAAGGTGAATAAAAGACAATGATATGTGCGAAAGAGAATAAGATATACTTAATTTATTTAGCATTTAGCACAAAACTAGATTCCACAGGTGAGCTTTGTAGGACTTGGTAAATAGACTCCAGGTTTGCAAATATGTGTGCAAGAGAGGGTACAGTAATGTTTAGATCTGTCTACAGAATAAATATGAAAATAACAGCTTCTCACAGAGTGAAAATTATCATTAATAACACACAAAAAACAAATATGTAAATCCTAGGAAATTCAGTTTGGTTATGCTAACCTGCATTCACTCGCTGAGGTAATTGTTATACCTTAAGGAAAGGTCCAGGGTCGAGCCCAAGTAGGTTAGTTTAAAACAGTCATAAATTGTCAAAGTCTTTGATGCGTTATTGAAAAAGTGACACTTCAATTTCTCATCCAGGGTTTTGGCAATATCATTTAGAAACAAGGATGATTAAACAAGCTATGGCAAGGCAAGATTATAGAGATGACAATTCTCCAGGTCACCAGTCACATATTGGCCATTCTAACAAGTTTCATCCACAACTGTCTTCAGTACTTGAAAGTCTGCCGGTGGGAACCTGAAGTTGGTTTCACTAGCCCATACAAACTTAGCCCATACCAACTTAACTGAACTAGGAAGTGGTTGTGAATTCCCCTGATATGGAGAATGGAAATAAAAACACCAGTGAAATATATTCCAGTGCAATCTCTGATTCTGGTATACTGGAAATCGGTCAAGGTCACCTGGTCTTGTAAGAAAGCTTGTTCCTCCCAATGTGTAGCATTTCTAATTTTAATGATAATTCAAGGCGAGTCTCTGAATTCTGATCCTCTGATACATGCAGATATGGCAATGGCAACTAATATCTAATTAATACAAGGTAATTAAAGACTTTCACTTTCAATTCAAATGTCATGGGGTGGAGACACTGAGACACATTTGGTTTAGCAAAAAATGTCAACATTTCTGTCTTTACCCACATTATCTTTCCGATATTGTTCACTTCTGGTGCAACACCTGTCATTCGTTTCGCATAAAATAAAGATTTCTGCAGTTCAAGTGAGATGTGAAATTAAATTCCGATCTGGTGAACACTGTTCTAAAAATAACATGTGTGCCATAACCTGAAACAGTTGCCCACACATTTGTATCACTCACTTTTCTGAAGAAGTAATAGTATAGCCTTAGGTCATTACATAAATATATTAAATCCATCACAAACAGTTGGCTAACAATGCATTTACTCAGACCATGTAATAGGTGTAGGAAGACGATGTGGGACACCACTATTTATAAACCTGTATTTGGGCAATGGCATAGATATATAGAGAATAGAGCACGAGTGCTGTTGATGTTATAGCCACTGTCCACATGGGCGTTAGATTCGGTCCAGTGCGATAGCGCGCCTTTAACGCCCAGAAATACCTTGGACCAGAGATTCATCCATATGCTCCTGACATGACGAGATGTCCAAATAGGGCGAGACATCCCATTGCGCCGTGGAGGTGGTTCTGAAAGGACAGCTACCGGGCTCCCGATAAATGGGAGCCTCTGGACACTAAAGTATTTTTTTCAACAACGGAGTGTGTTCAGATGAATAACCAGCAGTAGTAGTTCGTAAGCCGAACAGCTTGTCTCACGCGAGTGAACTTCACGGTGTCTTTATGATGAAGAAACAGAACGTACGCACCCTGGTCCTTATCGTCAGCATATTTACCTATTTGCTGGTCGGGGCAGCTGTCTTCGATACCTTGGAATCCAAACAGGAGAAAAGCCAAAAGAGAAAGCTGGATGACAGGAAATATGAACTTATGCGTAAATACAACTTGACCAAAGTGAACTTTGACGAGCTTGAGGTCGTGATGTTGCAACTGAAACCGCACAAAGCCGGCGTGCAGTGGAAATTCGCCGGATCTTTTTACTTCGCCATCACTGTGATAACTACAATAGGTAAGCTACACTAGTGTTTGTTCAGGGTTCGGCTTTACGTTTTTTTTGTGGAGAAAGTTGACTAGAATGTAGTCTACCGTACACACATTTTGAGTGTGTTTAAGTAACTATTTAACAGTGGCGAGAATGTCTCCAAACTGAATTTCTCCCTGACTCCATTTTGAAAAAGACAATTTCAAGGCCGATGCGTTGAGGTTTAGGGCAAAAGTTGCAATTGGGTTTAGGGTCAGAATTGGGATTTGGGTTAAGCGTTTTCCGGTTCGGTTTAAGGTTAGACATTAATGGCTAAGTTAAATGTATGCATAAATGTTTGGTTATTCAGGTTACACTATGGATGGGTTGAGGTTAGGACTTTTAAAAAGGCAATCTATTTAGATTTGCTCTTTAATTAAGATTGCTAAGTAAACGTGTGGCTCTGTGTGTGTGCAGAATATTTCTTGCCTGGTGCTAACCAGTTTCTAATTGTGAATAGCATTAGATAGGATCAAACTTATTGTAGTGAGACAGTGATAGTACAACATGATCTCCAAATTACACTTCGATATTTGACAACACGGAAACAAACGTCAGTCAGGTGCCCTGCAGACCCTAATCCGCCCTCTCCTCCCCACCTCCCCCGTTGATCTGCTCTCCCCTCCTCTTCAACCTCTCCAATCTCCTCCTCTCCGTCCCATCAGGATACGGCCACGCTGCTCCCAGCACGGACTCAGGGAAGGTGTTCTGCATGTTCTATGCCCTGCTGGGGATCCCCCTCACACTGGTCATGTTCCAGAGCATGGGAGAACGCATCAACACCCTGGTGCGCTTCCTGCTACACCGGGCCAAACAGTGCCTGGGCCTGCGGCACACAGAGGTGTCCATGGCCAACATGGTGACCATCGGCTTCTTCTCCTGCATGTCCACGCTGTGCTTGGGCGCGGCCGCCTTCTCCCACTACGAAGGCTGGAGCTTCTTCCACGCCTACTACTACTGCTTCATCACGCTGACCACCATCGGGTTCGGCGACTACGTGGCCCTGCAGAAGGACCACGCGCTCCAAAATGACCCGCGCTACGTGGCGTTCTGCTTCGTCTACATCCTGACGGGACTCACTGTGATCGGAGCCTTCCTCAACCTGGTGGTGTTGAGGTTCCTGATGATGAACACCGAGGACGAGCGGCGGGACGCCGAGCAGAAGGTCCTCCTCTCCGCCGGGGGGCGGAAGAAGGCGGCCTCGGCCACAGTTTGCCCCTCCACTCCCCCGGGGGTCGCCGGGGGAGCCAAGCAAGGCCGGAAGGACGTGTATGGCGATGTGCTGGGCTTCCAGACTCTGTGTTCGTGTCTGTGGTACCGTGGCCAGGAGAAGCTGCAGGGTCGGGGATCCATCCCCATGACAATCAACCCAGAGCTGAGCTTCTCGGATCAGTACCTGTGCAGCCAGTGTGAAGCGGAGGTCGGCGCCAGGAGAGGGACGAAGGCCACCCTGCTACACATGGAGCGCTGTGCCATGCTCTCTCCCCGCCGTGACCCTGTGTACCCCCACTGCTACGAGCCAGGGGATGTCGGGTGCGTCTGCAGCCCTCGCCATTGCTCCAGCATCAGTTCCATATCCACTGGGATCAACTTCCTTTCCCCGTTCATGGCCTTTGCCAAGAGACGAAGCTCTGTCTAGACCAGGATAATTCAAATCTGGACCTGGAAGCCAGTACCTCTGCTAGTGTTCACTCTTTCCCTTTTAACAAGCACCAGTTTAGACCTGGGACAACTGCTGGGGGATATTATCAGGTGGAACAGAAGACCTGTAGTAATCCAGACCTCATATAGCCCTGAACTAAACTTAGAACTGGCCATTATCCTTAAAACACCTAAGAGACGAAAATCACTTGATACTGAGAAGGACTTCCTTATCTTATAGCTCCAATAATTAGGGCTTGTTTTGATTTTCCACCAGAAAACCTTTTGCCCTCATGAATGTGTTCCAGTTGTTGGAAACTGTGATGCAGCTCTGTATACACCATACTTCATATCCTGGTCCTGTTCCAAGGATCTGAGACTGGTTTAGGGTCGGTCTGGATTCCAGTGTACAAGATTATCCTTTCTGGGTCCGGTATTGCCAGGCCAAGAACGTGGTTTCAATTTCTGCAGAGATCATATATACACAGAGTAAAAATGTATGCTATCTCTGTACTGTGAGCTGCTTTAGAAAAAAGTGTCTGGTCTACTTATTAGCTTTGGGATATAGTACCAGTCCAATGTTTGGACACACATTCTCATTCAAGGGCATTTTTTTTTTACTGATTTCCGCTTTGTAGAATAATAGTGACATCAAAACAATGGCATGCATATATGGAATCATGTAGTAACCAAAAAGTGTTAACTCTTGGCATTTTCCCAACCAGGTTCTTGACTTAGTAACCTGGAATACTTTTCCAAGAGCCTGGAAGAGGTTCCCACATGTGCTGATCCCTTGTTGACTAGTTTTCCATCACTCTGTGGTTCAACTCATCCCAAACATTCTCAGTGGGGCTGACGTTGGGTGATTGTGAAGGCCAGGTTGTCTGATACAGAACTTCAGCACTCCTTCTGGGTCAAGCCTTGCCAGTTGAGTATGCCTTGATTTCTAAATAAATCACAGAGTTACACCAGCACAAGCTGAGATCATCCGTTCAGCCACTCTGTGTCTTACAAAGACATGGCGGTCGGAACCAAAAATCTTGAATTTGGACACTTCACACCAAAGGACAGATTTTCACCCGGCAAATATCCATTTCTTGTATTTCATGGCCCAAGCAAGTGTTGGTTTCCTTTAATAGGGGTTTCTTTTCAGCAATTCAACCATAATGGCCTGATTTGCATATTTTCCCTTTTCTGAGGCTGGTCATTCTAATGAACTTACCCTCTCTAGCAGAGGGAACTCTGGGTCTTTCCTGTGGCAGTCTCCATAAGAGACAGTTTCATCATAGCGTTTGATGACTTTTGCGACTGAACTTGAAAACACTTTAGAAGTTCCTGACATTTTCGATCTTGCCATAATGGACTACTACAGTACAGACATAGTGATGGTCTTCTCTGTACCCACTGTACCTTGTCAACCTCTGTATATCCACCCTAATGCATAAAGAAGGAAAGAAATTTCACAAATATTTTTTTACAAAACAGACCTGTTAATGAAAATGCATTACAGGTGACTATCTGATGAAGCTGGTTAAGAGAATGCAAAAAGTGCACAAATCTGTCATCAAGGCAATAGGTGACTGCTCAGAAGTGAAATGCATTTTGGTCTGTTAAACACTTTTGGTTTCTACATTAATTCCATATACATTATTTCACAGAAATGATGTCTTCACAATTATTCTATAATGTGGAAAATAGTAAAAAATAAAGAAATAACCTTGAAGGAGTAGCTTTGTCCAAAGCTGTGACTGGTACTGTATTATAATTTACATCTAAGTAATTTATCAGACACTTAGAATAGAGTGCTAACATTTACAAAAAACGTACATTTTTTGTACTGTCAGCGGTTTATGGAAGGTACAGTAAATGATAATATTTTATTATTCTAGATATTCCATGTTGTATTTTGATGAAAGAACCCAAGCACAGACTTATTTTTAAAGGGTCATATTTTGTCCTACTGTTTGGGCAAAAACTACAGCAAAACCAATATTGCAAAAACAGATACTCACTAAACTTTGAAAATGATTGAAGAATGCGTAATCGATTCAGACACCAATGTGGTGACTGAACTAAATCCTTTTTTAAAACTAGTTTGTTGTCAAGGAGGAAAGTCACACGTTTGCGATCAGATGACCACTGGCTGTTGTGTAGTCAAAGAGACAAGCCCACTGACTGGTGTGTTGTCAAGGTGACAGGACCACTGGCTGGTGTGTTGTCATTTATGTGTAAAATGTATAGCTCAAAAGAAATACACCTACTGTGATATTTCTAAATATTGGCAACTTCCCCCAACTTTACTGGCCTGTGCTTATTACCTCCTGATTCCATAAAAAAACATATTTTCTTGTAATTTAGGAAATGTTTCTGAAATTGTACAACTCTTATTACAGAAATTGAATTAATTTGTTGTGAATGATATCCTGTACTGTATACTACTATCATGTATAACAACGAGGCACTGTATATTAACTGTGTAGTACACTATGATGGCACTATGATCACTGTGGCTAATCATTTATTTCTGATAATCTAATAAATTTATATTTGAAAACCAAGATTTTTCTTAAACTCAAAATAAATACATTTTAAGTTAATTTATAAACAATGTAAATGTAGGTAAACACTGTGTAGCTTCAAACTGTGGCTACAAATATAACATGTATATCTCTGTATTTAAAGGTCTGTGATTATGAAAGTGGTATCTTTCCCCAGTACATTCTTCGGCGAGCACGGCGACTGCCGATTGTTGTTTTATGTCTCATGTCTAATCCTGCCCCGAAAGTCATGCTCAGTCAAATTCACTCTAACAAAACCTTCACTTTAAATAACTTTTCTATAACCAATTTTCTATGACTATTATCATGTGTCTGTCATTAGGAAGACTTCAATTCAGGTGTGAATGTTTCTGGGACACACCGTAAGCCAGGCAGGGATTGGTCTTGGGCAGGACAGGTGGTCTCCACAGGACCTCTGATCCATGACCAGGTGCAGCTCTGCTCTTCTGGCCATGGCAACAGAACATTCCGGTGTACCACTTTCTGAGGTGTCATAATGCCCAACCGGCGCCAATGTGCGGCATCAAAGCCAGGGTTGGCACATGGTATCTTTCACAAATGTCTTGGTTTTGGTAAGTATATGTGAATAGATGGAAATCATTAAAACTTTGGTGATCTTGCAACCAGAATTTCTGCTGGAGGATGCAAATGTAAATGAGATTACAGGAAATCCACACAGAAGAGAAGTGTTTAGGTTTCATCTGAAAATTAGGTTTTCTTGCCACTCAGCCAAGCAGAGAACTGTCTGGGTTCCCTACTCAATTCTGACTTCAGCCATAAGGCTCGGGTTCAGTCCAAACTGCTTTCAGCAATTAGACTAGGGCCTGATCCAAACTTCATTCAGCCATTAGATTAGGTCTCCGTCCAAACTGCATTATGTCATTAGATTAGGGCTTGATCCAAACTGCCTTTAGAGTAGGTCTCATTCCAAACCGTTTTTTGCCATTAGAAAAGGGCTCAATTCAAAAGGCACACTGTACACCCGTACATATCATTTTTGGAAATGGCAACATAATTTCTAGTGCACTGCTTCTCACAAGAGAATGCACTATTTCCTACATTCAGTCAGTTAGTGAACTGATTCTGGTTCTGGTGCCATTTGGGAAGCACTCCACTACCAAACAGTAACAGAAGGAGGGTCCATTCGAAGGCCCTGTATTGCCTCCCTAGGGAGAGAGCATCTGCTGTTTTTTGCTTGGCCACAGACGTATATTCATGTCAGAGACAGAAATAGTTCACTATGCTGGTCCGATGTGACATTACATCATCAAGTCTTTGTCACTGCCTTGACCATACAAGCACAGTTCTTTTATGCAGATTTTTTTGAAGTGTTGACTAGATGTTTAAGAACTAACTCAAAAATTATGTGACTGAAATCCAATTTGGTCTCATTTTGGCAAAAATCTCATTACAAAATGGTCTGACACAGTTGAAAGGTAATTAGAGATTTTTTGTATATTCTTGAGAATATTTGGGAACAGAATTACTCTCAGGTTAATGTCTGGTGATTATACAGTCTGCTGACAAAAGGATGAATTTACAAGGAAAACAAACATGTTGACATTGCTTTGCCAGCCCCTGCCCTACGGTTTAGCTTATAAACGGGCAATCGTAGTGATTATTACTGCGAAACGTACTGCAGACTATGCCTGTTTTTAAATTCAATTGTGTTATCTGCTCCAATACTTTGTTGTCTAGCTAACATAGCTGGGTCTCAGTGTCCTGTTTGTTATTTTTCTAAGTGGATTTTGATAGAATATGCAGTGCAGGTAAATTAACCAATCATTTCGGTCTTGGACGGAGTTACGTCAAAATAAGGGCGGCATATTCTCCTGTAGCTGACTTTAAACAAGTGACAGCAAATAAACATATGGTTCAACGTCCACTCGGCGGAAATTAAAGATGGACTTTAAAGAAACATTTGTTAACGCGTTTTCAGAGAACAAGAAAGCGCTGCTCTTAGCTGGAGGTGCTGGTCTTACTGTTGTAGGGTTAGGGTTAGGATATAAGTATTTTATAAAGAAACCAGAGAAAGTTACCCGAGTGGGAGTTGTCTCACAGCTGCTTATTCACCCACTGAAGTCTGGAAAAGCTGTGTCCGTAGCCCTTGCAGAATGTCAACAGATTGGTCTGAAGTACGGCGAACTACAAGATCGGTTAGTTTGATTCACGCATGTAAATTTACAAGTATTTTCAGGCCCTCAATCTCAAATGTTGTAGCCGCCATCATCCTATTCGGCCTCATTAGTAAATGAAGTAAAACATTTTTTTTTTTTTTCACGCATTGCTTGTTGAAAAAATATACACATTAATGCTATCAGGAAGCCATAAGTACTTTTATGAATATTATGCGTCGATATTGCCTACGTATAGGCCTACGATGGTGGTGGTCACTGTGACATGCCAGCCTGTTGAATTCGGTGTGATATAACTAGTATTGTTTTGTCAATTTAACTGAATGTTTTTCTGCCAGGTACCTTCATGACCTAGCCACTGTAGTTATAACTCAATAGGAGAGACGGCGGAGTTACTCCAGTTGTTTTGTTGCAGCCACTGGCTGGTGATCACCGAGGATGGTCATTTCGTGACGGGCAGACAGGAGCCTCGTCTAGTGCTGGTGTCTCTGACCAGTGAGAGGGGCCAAACGTGCCTAAATGGACCAGACATGGAAGAGCTAAGGTTCTCATTGCAGCAACCAGACAACGCTGTCATCAACTGCAGGTGTGTGTGTTGTAAAGGCCTGTCACAGATGTCTCCATGGGCAACAGCAGGGCATCAGCGGTGGAAAATATATGAGCTGGCTATTATACATTTTGTAGAATAACAGCATCTGCAAAATGACTTAAATTGAAAATGTAAATAAAGTTTCTAAGTCTTTTGAGTGGGTCCACAGGGTTTAGTGTCTCTAATCCATTAATTTGGGACCCGGAGGTTTTAGTGTTTCTAACCATTTTGTCTCGAGTCCAGAGGGTTTTTGTTTCTCTAACCCTAATGTCTGGCGTAAATTGGATTTAGTGTCTCTAACCCTTCTTTCTGGGTCCAGAGTGTTTGGTGCTGACATCCAGGGCAGGGACTGTGGAGATGAGCCATCTGACTGGCTGACACGCTACCTGGGGGCGGGTAAAACCTTTCGTCTGGTGCACTTTGAACCGCACATGACACCCAGGAGGGCAGCGGACAAGATTCCTCTTTTTCCCCCCAATGAAAAGGTGGCATTACAGTTAGTAGACTGATTGAGCACATTTTATTATGCAAATAAAATACAATAAAAGATAGCTAAATCCCTGACAATACCCATCTCAAATATTAGGGAAATAATTTAGAAATGTAAAACATCTGGAACTGTAATGAACTCTGGAAGAGGAAACGTATTTTGCCCCTTTAGTTAGCTTTTTGGCAACAAACACCAGAGGTGTATCTCCCCCTGGTAATGCAGAAAATAACCTAATCCCACTGGAAGTGTGGTAGTGGATCTGTGAGGTTGTGAGTTCCCTCCTATTTGCTCCCACCTCATCAAACAATATGGGTGATATTTTCTTTTGGAAAATGGAGGGTGCAGAATGTACAAAATGCAGTGGTGCCATTAATTGTGGAACGCATGTTTTTGATAAAATGCTTTCCTTTAATTTTCTTTGAAAGTTATTACTCAATTAAAGGTTAGAGTCATCAGAGTTTTAGAATGTAATAACAACAATACACATTTCTTCACAGCCAGTATTAAATAATATTTTGTATGGATTTTTTTAATTATGGGAATCTTAATGCATATTGTATTGGAACATATGTGTCCTTATAAGTGTGTTGTGAGATTCCCGAAAATTCCCAGCTCTAAATGGTCAATTGCCATGGGATACTAATGACCACCGTCACTACACATATTTATGACCCAATCCAAAAGACTCACTACTTCTCACTCTTTTGTCATTGTTTTACAGTGATGGACTAGGAGAAATCATTTCTTTTTATTCTTTCATATGAAAATGTGAGTTTGCCAAATATTTTCTGGGTCCTCTGTACCGCAGGTGGCGTACCCTGACATTGCACCGGTCATGTTGCTGTCCGAAGCGTCTGTGAATGACCTTAGCAGCCGGTTGGAGAAGGCGGTCACCGTGGCACAGTTTCGACCAAGCATCGTTGTTAGTGGTTGTGAAGCTTTTGAAGAGGTATTGTGGTCGTGTTGTTGTCAGTTCGGATCAACACATACAGTACATTAAACATCTTTATATATACATGTTTATATATACATGCATGTGTGAGATATATGTGTGTGTGTGTGTGTGTGTGTGTGTGTGTGTGTGTGTGTGTGTGTGTATGTATATGTGTGTATATATGTATATATATGTATATGTATATATGTGTGAGATATATCTTGTTGAATAAGTCATTTTTTAGGGGTCCTTGCCCCGAAGGGGATTATGGAGCTCTAATATTTTTGTCAGGATTATTTTTTTACACATATTCTTGTGAGATGGTATGCACTACAGACACGCCACTTGCCCTATTGGTGTATACCATCTGCCAAATGTATCTATTAGACTACAGGTCCAATTGACCCCAAGGCGGCACTATTATAAGCAATTTAGGTCCTTCCAAAAGCCCCACTGGCATTTCCACCCCGTATTAGCCCGTAGTGGTCTGAAATTCGGTCCACAGACCCCTCTTCACCTAAGGAACAAATTTGCCTCAAGAACCCATAAAGTCTGACATCAATGGTGATTCAATGGGTAAATAATAATATTGTTTTGGTGGATGATAGAAGATACTCATTCTAACAAATCACTGAATTTGGCGTTTTTCTTGATCAGGATTCTTGGGAAGACATCCGGATTGGAAATGTGCGGCTGCATCGTGTCATGGCATGTGGAAGGTAATGAGGTTTGAACTAGTCACAGTCATCTTCGTCATCTTCAATATTAAGATCTTCATCATTGTATTTGTCGTTCTTTCTAGATGTATTTTCACAACGGTGGACCCTGAAACGGGAGTCCTCACCGGAAAACAGCCCCTGGAGACACTCAAAAGGTAACAGAGAATCTGGCAGTGCCTATGTCAGGAGGAGGTGCATGGGGTGGTTTGGCAGTGCCTATGTCAGGAGGAGGTGCATGGGGTGGTTTGGCAGTGCCTATGTCAGGAGGAGGTGCATGGGGTGGTTTGGCAGTGCCTATGTCAGGAGGAGGTGCATGGGGTGGTTTGGCAGTGCCT
>JACXGJ010001348.1:13209-57188 GCA_016801105.1 Esox niger | reverse complement strand
ATCATCTATGATGGTGGTCGATTGTGGGTTGTTATTAAACAAACTGCTAAAGTCCTCAGTTTTCTTTGCTCCCCAGTTATCGAAAGAGTGACCCGGCCCAGAAGAACATCTATAAGTCTGCCCCACTGTTTGGACAGATGTACATTGTCAGCAAGACTGGATTTCTACAAGTCGGAGATGTGGTGTACAAGATCAGCCGCTGAGATGGAGGATGGATATTAATGACAATTATATGAATACATCTATTTTCTGGATTGTTTTAAGTGCAACAAATCTGTCTGATCTGTAATGAATTGGACCTTCAATGTATAATACTATTAGCACAAAACAGCCAGGAAAGTCTGAAGATCTAAAATTTGTGACCGTACAGAAAAGGATTATGTATGACTAAAAGAATGCCCATTTTTGCCCTTGAACACAACTTTTACAACGACAGGCTGAAATTATACTAAATCTCCATGGTGAACTTTTATTATCTTATTAGAATTCAAGACAAATTACAAAGAATAAGAAAATGAACACATATTTCTTACGATTAACAGCGGTCTTTTGAAAGAGTAAAAATTAAACCTTTTTTGGTAGAATAGATGATTTTGTGATATTATATTTTTATATAAAAACTGGACTATAAATTAACAGGACTGTAATATTACAGGACTTATATATATATATACTCTATGCTATGATTGATGAAAAATGGCTTGAAGGTTAATGTTCCTTTAATCATTATCAATAAATGGGAATTAGACTAACTAATTAGTATACAGACGACTTCTGTACTTGGGTGTGTTCAGCTTTAACTATGTTTTAATATGTTCAGTCTGCTTTTCTGTCGATCTGTGTTCTCAGTAAAAGTAAACTATCTAAGTGGTTCTTCTTTTTTTTTTATTGTTGCAGGAATGTATAGTGCCATAACTTAATAGCCGGCAGAGACCCCACTAAAATGTTTTTATGATAAGAATATATAATTTAGAAAACAATTTACTGAAACAAATGTAAAATCAAACATTTATATTTATGATTATATTTTCAATGATTCATAGATATGTGTGTTCTCATAACAACATACTACTTATATTACAGTGAAAAGGCTTTATAGGAGACAAATGTATGTTTTTAAAACTTTCAGATGAAACATTGAGTCTTAAAGATTGCTATATTATGTATAGGAATGGAATATATACCAATCACAGGATTCTTTCAGGTCATTTTCAAAATACATGATGCTTATCAAGCACACCACTTTTAGAATATCTGGCAAGATTGATACAAAGACTCCTGAGTGCATATTTAAAGGGGGCTGGATAAACCAACTTTTCTTTCAGTTATGCAAATACCAAGTAGGCCTGGCAACAATCTGTACTCCACAGGACAATTCTTAGTGTGAAAACCCATCAGGTTTTTTGATTGTCAAGATTTAATGGGGAATTTCTCATATACAGTGCTGTGATCTTTGAAATACTGTTTACTTTTTGGACAACTTTACTTAGGGAAAATAGGTGATATTATACTCCATGTTCCCTGACACCAAGAAGTGATGAGTGAGGGTGGCCCTCAATGTGGGCGGGTTAAATGGTTGGAGCAGTCATTAACACAATCATCTGGCACTCGAAGTCCATTTTCACGCTCCATCAAAATAAAGTTCCAAAAATAACGGCAAGAATATATATTTTACGAATACATAAAAAATCTATATTTACATGAGTCTGAAGACATTAATATGCGCTCATGTAATATCTGTCTTTATTACTCTGATATCGCGAAACCGTTACCACCAACCTGTCAATAGAACAACCGTGGGTCTTCGTTGCGGATAACCTAACGCGAATTTCATTTTAGTGCGGAGTAGACCGGAACTGTGTAAAAAAACAGCAGCATATGGTCACTTAACTGGGGAATTCAAACCTGCCACAGTAGCTAGCCATTCTCTATTTGAGTGGTGGAAAATTATTAAAGATGAACTTTATAGAAACGTTGGTTAAAGCGTTTTCAGAGAACAAGAAAGCGCTGTTCTTAGCTGGAGGTGCTAGTCTTACTGTTGTAGGATTGGGACTAGGATATAAGTATTTTATAAAGAAACCAGAGAAAGTTACCCGAGTGGGAGTTGTCTCACAGCTGCTTATTCACCCACTGAAGTCTGGAAAAGCTGTGTCCGTAGCCCTTGCAGAATGTCAACAGGTTGGTCTGAAGTACGGCGAACTACAAGATCGGTTAGTTTGCTAATTTTTCTTTCGTTGTAACTATACATAGACACGAATGCGTTTAATTTCTGGTGGCCGGCTCTACATTAATTGGTTCCAAATATTACATACCGCTAATAAAAATGTGCATTTTCATCAATTCTCAAAGCACGATTTCCTTTGGGGCTTCTCATTTAGGATTTATATAGGACGCAGTCTAATACGTTTTCTACCCTTTTCAGGATTTTTATCTTATCAAATTTTCCAATACAGTATTATTAGTAGCTATCTTCGTGAAGAAGTTAGAAATGATTTTGTTTGAAGGTCATTGCCCTTTACATTTGTAATGGACTCACATGTCGTGAGTTGCTGACGCCTGCAATATGAAAACCACCCGTTCAATCAGTTTGAAAAGAGAAAAGTATTTTATTGTTTTGTGTCACTGTGTGTACCGCAATAAGCATGGATAAAAGTTTTCGGAGGTCGATACACATTGATGTTTCTGTTTCATGGCCAACAGCAGTTTCCAAAAACACCTAAACATGCCACCAAATGTCTGGGAGAGTCTCCAATGGACAGATGTAAATAAAATAATGCTTTGAAAGCACACCATGTGTTTTCAGAGAACTGAACGAAGCCAAAATGCAGGGAACATCTTCCCCACCGACTAACATGGAGGTTCTGTATGAACTTCTTCCCCTCAGTCAAACTTGTCATGCCTGTCCATTCTTTTGTGAACTTTCATAAACTCTAACGATAATGGGGTGCTTTATGAGATTTCACTTTGCTCATGAGGGCTGGATTGTACACAAGCATAATTGCAGGTGTCTTTTGGACACCTGGATGGGGGAGGGGTTCATTTAGGATTCATCAAGAATTTAAAATGTGTAAAGTGATTATCCTTGTATTGCTGCAGGCACTGGCTGGTGATCACCGAGGATGGTCATTTCGTGACGGGCAGACAGGAGCCTCGTCTAGTGCTGGTGTCTCTGACCAGTGAGAGGGGCCAAACGTGCCTAAATGGACCAGACATGGAAGAGCTAAGGTTCTCATTGCTGCAACCAAACAACGCTGTCATCAACTGCAGGTGTGTGTGTTGTAAAGGCCCATTCCAATACGACCCCCTGTGCCCTCAGTAATTCACATTTCTAGCATTTCTGTCTGGGGTCTAAAGGTTTTAGTGTCTCTAACCCTTATGTTTGGGTCCAGAGTGTTTAGCACTGACATCCAGGGCAGGGACTGTGGTGATGAGGCGTGTAGCTGGCTGACCCGCTTCCTGGGGGCGGGTAAAACCTTCCGCCTGGTGCACTTTGAACCCCACATGTCACTCAGGAGGGCAGCGGATGTGGAGCCTCTCTTTCCTCAAAATGAGAAGGTAACAGTTTAGTCGGCTGATTGATAAGCAGCAGTGTACCCATACACATGTAGAACTATGCCCAAATTACATCCAATGTACCACAGACCATTTGTCTGAAAATAGTTTTAGTTACAACGTCTCAACTAGTCTATTGATGTGATCGACATACTCAGGTTGTGCGAATCCATTGCTTGCATTTCCAAGTTACCCTCGTAGAAGTGGTCCGCCTGACTTCAGTTGTTTTTTGTGGGTAAATCTATTTGAAATAAATTGAAAGATAGTTATCTCGGTATAAAATCTCAGTGTGTGTATAGAATTGTGAAAAACATGAGAATTGCAATACACACTGCAGCGACACAAAATCATCTTGACAAAAAAGATACCTTGAGGTTCCGGAAAATTCCCAGGCCTACTTGTATTTGCCATTTTAGTGATTTAGCTGACACACTTTGTCCAAAGTGACTTAGCTACATGCTTAGTGGAATACAAACATTTATTTCCCAAAAGTAATTTTCTGATTGTTTTTACTTAGTTGCAAGGATATTAGATGTGATAATTGAGCCAAATGAATGTTTGGGACCATTTGGTGGTCATGATGATACAAACATCAAATTGGAAAAGTGGCCGTCTCACCAGGGTTAACATCCCCACTCTTACATTCAGCGCCACAGGATCTTTGACCACTGAGTCAGGACACCTGTGATTAACATCAACCACTTTGAAAGAGGGATTAGTCGTTCTGTAGTCATCGTTTCACCGTAACAAACCAGGATAAATAAAAAATTTCAGAGAAATCCTTCTCATGAGACTTTTTGCAAATATTTTCTGGGTCCTCATAGCGCAGGTGGTGTACCCTGACATGGGGCCGGTCATGTTGCTGTCCGAAGCGTCTGTGAATGACCTTAGCAGCCGGTTGGAGAAGGCGGTCACCGTGGCACAGTTTCGACCAAGCATCGTTGTCAGTGGTTGTGAAGCTTTTGAAGAGGTATTGTGGTTGTGTTGTCAGCTTGGTCCACACATTGAAGATCTTTATTGTGGCTCTATCTCATTTAATATATCATTACCTAAAATCATATTTGATATACACTACTTCTTTTTGAAAGAAATAATGTTTTTTAACTGTTAAAATAACATTGAATTGATCAGAAATACAGTGTAGACACTGTTAATGTTGTAAATAACTATTGTAGCTGGAAACAGCTGATTTAAAAAAAATATAATTATGGAATATCTACATAGGCGTACAGAGGCCTGTTACCAGTAACCATCACTCTGTTCCAGTGGCATGTTGTTTTCTAATCCAGGTTTATCAAGAAAGGAAGAAGTTTCTTGTGCAACCTGTCAGTCAGTTTTTGTTCTTTTTTTGAGAATTGAAGGCTATTCCATGTGATAAATTGCCAAGAAACCGATCTCGTACAACGCTGTTTACTTCTCCCATCACAGAACAGCACAAACTGTCTCGAACCCGAATAGAGGAGTGGGAGGCCCCGGTGCACAACTGAGCAAGAGGACAAATACATTGGTGTCTAATTTGAGAAAACCAATGCCTCACAGGTCCTCAACTGGCAGCTTCATAATATAGTACCTGCCAGACACCAGTCTCAACGTCAACAGTGAAGAGGCGACTCCAGGATGCTGGCCTTCTTGGCATAGTTGCAAAGAAAAAGCCGTATCTATGGCTGGCCCATAAAAAGAAAAGATTAAGACGGGCAAAAAACATAGATACTGGACGGAGGAATAACTGCCCAGAAGGCCAGCATTCTTAACTGTTTTCAGCAGTGCTAACATAATCTCAAAAGGGTTTTCAATTGATCAATTAGCCTTTTAAAATGTTTAACTTGGATTAGCAAAGTCAACATGCCACTGGAACAGAGGACTGGTGGTTACTGATAACGGGCCTCTGTATGCTTATATAGATATTCCATAGAAAATCTTCTGTTTCCAGAATAAAATTGCCATTTACAACATTCACAATACATACACTGTATTTCTGATCAATTCCATGTTATTTTAATGGACAAAAAAAATCTTATGAAAACAAGGACATTTCTATGTGACCCTAAACGTTTGAATGGTAGTGTATACTTTATGTTGTAGGTGTGTACCACATTCCTTAAAGTAGTTTCTATGAAAAGCAGCAAATATTCAATTCCTTTGAGATTGAATGTGTATGGTTGTCGGCATTATCTTAGTTCCACAGGATGAATATCAAAAAGCTGAATTTGTTTTTTTTCCTGAACAATTTTTCCCAGGATTCTTGGGAAGACATCCGGATTGGAAATGTGCGGCTGCATCGTGTCATGGCATGTGGAAGGTAATGAGGTTTGAACTAGTCACAGTCATCTTCGTCATCTTCAATATTAAGATCTTCATCATTGTCGTAAGACTCCAGAATGAAATGGTAACTTATAATAGGCCTTGCTGAATGTATCATCCCTATTTTTCCATCCAAACTAGATGTATATTCACAACGGTGGACCCTGAAACAGGAGTCCGCTCTGGAAAACAGCCACTGGAGACACTGAAAAGGTAACAGAGAATCTGGAGGTGCAGAGGGGTGGTTTGGCAGTGTCTATGAAAGGAGGTGCAGAGGGGTGGTTTGGCAGTGTCTATGACAGGAGGAGGTGCAGAGGGGTGGTTTGGCAGTGTCTAGGACAGGAGGAGGTGCAGAGGGGTGGTTTGGCAGTGTCTAGGACAGGAGGAGGTGCAGAGGGGTGGTTTGGCAGTGTCTAGGACAGGAGGAGGTGCAGAGGGGTGGTTTGGCAGTGTCTAGGACAGGAGGAGGTGAGTTCTGATGTACTGACTTTAAAAGGTCTTAACTCTGCCATTTTCTTTGCTCTGCAGTTATCGTATGTGTGACCCGGCCCAGAAAAACATCTATAAGTCTGCCCCATTGTTTGGACAGGTGTACATTGTCAACAAGACTGGCATCCTACAAGTCGGAGATGTGGTGTACAAGATAAGCCACTGAGATGGAAGATGGCTAATAATATATGCTATTTAAAAATGCACAGTAGGAGCTTAAAAAACAGATCTGTATAGTCTTGAATATATGTACTGGATTGTAAATTGTAACATGCAGGGAAAAAATCACAAATTCACAACGTGGCTATATTTAACATTGTGCACAACTGCTATTATTGAATTAACTAGAAATCTTTTGGAAGAAAAAAAAGTTGTTTCTTTGGCAGATTTGATGATATGGTGATATGAATAACAAAACTGTAATACAACACCAGTCTGTAGTAGATGAGACTAGATATTAATGTTATTGTAATGCTTACCAGTGAGAGGAAATTACCCTAACGAATCGATACTCAGATGGCCAACCTACTGGGGTGTTCAATTCAGTTTCCCAACTGTAACCTAAATTGCCTAACCTGCCATGTTACAAATTAAAGTGAATCATCTAATATGAAAACAGTCAAATTGGTATGAAATTCCAATGTGCTGGAATACTGAGTCAAAACATCTGAAACTGTTTTCCAGTCCAAGTACTTTGAGTTCACTATCTCTAGATTAGAAGAGATGTTGTCACATTCAACCTCAGAGGGTTGAATGATGGAAGATGGACCTGGAATTGTTTATGGATGATTCACTGAGCCGTTAGCTGGTGGCTGTGCTACTCTTCTCCATACCTCATGGTGGAAATCGAGCAGCACATCTTTAGAAAACATCTGAACCTACATGTTCTGCTCTCTGTGAGTTTTAGTGTGTCAGCTCAGGAAATCTGAGTTTAAACATGCAGAAATAGTATGGTGGTTTGTCAGGCACTAAGTCAGCCTGGGAGTAATGCACCTAACTGTGTGACAGCATACCTGGTTAAATAAAAGTAAAGTTACAATACATGAATTGCTCACCGTTGATAGCAACAGGCCCTTGCCATGTCAAAGGAGGATGTTAAGATAATCACTGTTTACATTATCACGATTCAACAGCCTTCAGGTTAAGCTCCTTTACAATAAGAAATATTGGTTTCTGTCCACTAGGTGGCAATATGTAACTGTGTTGGTTATTTTCTTATGACCCGCTTCAGATCACGCTGAAGAATTAAGAGGGAAACGGAAATGCGTCATAGCACTTCATTTATTTAGCTCCAGTTTTTAGTGTTTACATGAGTTAGCTAGTGCGCCTCTTTTTAGTTTTTCGAAATTCCGCTCATGTTTTGGGGGGTCTCTCTACAGCGGTAGGTGTCGGTGTATTTCGCACACAAAAGTTGTACAATTTGTTATTAACCTGGGACCGTATTTGTGAAGAAAACGGGCCTGCGTAGTCACCCGTTGGCGATTGCCCTACAATGAGCTCTGCCCACCAGAGCGACAGTGAGGAAGACGATGAGACGAAGGACCGGCCTAGCCACAGGGTGTGTGACAAGGACGACCCCGGCCTGGACGACTCTGATGATGAGGGCAATACACGGACACCTCCGCAGAGCAGCCGAGAGGAGAGTGCTGCTGCCCGGGACAATTCCGTATCTGAATCCGCAGCCGCGGAGGACAGTCGAAATTCTTCATCTCAGCCGACTGTACAAGGAGCCTTGAGTCAGGGGTGTCCTGCAACGACTGACACGGGTTCTGCTCAAAGTAACTCCAACAGTCTGTTCTCCTGGCTACACAACAGGACTATTAGGAGAGGACTATTTGTGGATCCCGCTCGTGACAACTTTAGGGCAATGACGAACTTGTATTCTTCCATGAGTCCGGCTGCAGACTCGGTCAATCTTAGCACCCAGACTCACGGCGCAGTATTCAATTTGGAATACTCCCCCGACGGGTAAGGACAGGGTGGAACGGATGTCAGTTGTCTGTCTCTGTGCTTTTGTTTGCAGAAGTTGTTTCCTTAGTTTGATAGTACTATGTGATACTAGTAAATAGTAGTTGGCAACCAAGTTCTGCGATTACTGATCGTAATCCCCAGACAGACCCTTTACATTACACAAGTGAGTCCTGGTCAAGCTGTCAGAGAGATGTGGGGGAGTTCCTGTAGTTGTTGTGACTGAGTGCCCCTTCCCTCTACCAGATCGGTTCTGACTGTGGCCTGTGAGCAGACAGAGGTGCTCCTCTTTGACCCTGTGTCCTCCAAACACATAAAGACCCTGGTGGAGGCCCATGAAGACTGTGTCAACAACATCAGGTAACATCAGGCTTTCCAGAAATCTGTGATTCACGGTCCGCCGACTCTAAAACCACAGTTTGGTAACTCTAACTTCTTCCACAGATTTCTGGACAACCGTTTGTTCGCCACATGCTCTGATGACACCACTATAGCCTTGTGGGACCTGAGGAAGCTCAACTCGAAGGTGTGCTCGCTGCACGGTCATGCCAGCTGGGTCAAGAACATTGAGTATGACACCAACACGCGGCTCCTCGTCACCTCTGGTTTCGATGGCAACGTCATCACCTGGGATACCAACAGGTCCGTGTCAATTTGGTTGCGTTTAGTAATGTCGAAGTGTAAGTGCCCTGTAAGGTAGAGGCACCTAGAATGAAATATGTAAATGGGTCAATTTGGACCCCAGACCCTAACCCTTTGCCATCTCCCTGCAGGGTGACTGAGGACGGCTGCCCCCACAAGAAGTTCTTCCATACACGTTACCTGATGAGGATGCGTCTGACCCCAGACTGTTCCAAGATGCTGATCTCCACGTCGTCGGGGTACCTGCTGATCCTTCACGACCTGGACCTTACCCAGTCCCTGGAGGTCGGCAGCTACCGCATGCTGCGTGCCCGTCGCACGCCCCTCAGCACCGGTAAGAAGCCCCCCCCCCCCCCCCAAACACACTAACGCCTGTGAGTGTGTCTCTGTGGAGGCCTCTGCACTGTTTACATTTGGTTACAGGAAGTGCTTCTCTGTCTTTCTAGACAGCTCCGCGTCTGGCTCAAGGTCTACCGGGGCTCCTCGCCATGGGAATGACTCCAGCAAGATCCATCCTCACCGAGAAGGCAAGACTGAGACGGATATTGTCAGAAGAATTTGCAGAGGGATGCAGTAGCTAGCTAATACATTGTAGAATCCCAATTCATATAGACTTCAGATAATGTATATACCGTCAGAATATTGTATGGCAATGCCCCTGCCAATCCCGATAATGTATATACAGTCAGAATATTGTATGGCAATGCCCCTGCCGGTCCAGATAATGTATATACAGTAAAAATATTGTACATCAATGTTTCTGCCAGTCCAGATAATGTATATACAGTAAGAATATTGTACGGCAATGCCCCTGCCAGTCCAGATAATTTATATACAGTCAGAATATTGTACAGCAATGTCACTGCCAATAACAATCTTTTATGGTGAGGTCCCTGCCATTAAGGGTATTGTATGGTGTTCGTGGGATGCAGTTGTCAGAAGAGATAAAACACCCTGCCCCACAATCAACCAAGATGTTTTAAGTATTCCCTTGCACCCCTTGTAGGCCTCTCCCCCAGAAACAGTTTGGAAGTGTTAACGCCAGAGATCCCTGGCGAGAGGGACCGAGGGAACTGCATCACTTCCCTCCAGCTGCACCCCAAAGGTTGGGCTGCTCTCATTCGCTGCTCGTCCAACATGGATGACCAGGAGGTGAGTCACCTGACCTCCCACAACCCTCAGGAGGTAATTTCCACTACATACCACCCCAACATCTACCTCATGATTCTGTTCCGCTAAACAACCTAAAATCTACCTCATGATTCTGTGTAATACAGCGCACTGACAACGAACTTTATGATTCTGTATAATACAATGCCCTGTTATCAACCTCAAGATTCTGTGTAATACAACGCCCTGACATCTAACTTTATGATTCTGTATAATACAATGCCCTGTTATCAACCTCATGATTCTGTGTAATACAGAGCCCTGACATCTAACTTAATGATTATTCTCAGGACCATTGTCTTGAACATGTTTTTCAAATGCCTTTTCTGTCATCATAAAGGAATAAGAGGTTATGTATTGGTATCCAACTTTGTCCTCTTCTCTCTTTGTCCCTCTGTACAGTGGACATGTGTATATGAATTCCAGGATGGAGCCCCCACACGCCCCCCTGTCTCACCCCGCTGCTCTCTGCGTCTCACCCACTACATCGAGGAGGCCAACGTTGGGAGGGGTTACATCAAGGAGCTGTGTTTCAGCCCCGACGGACGGCTCATCTGCTCCCCCTATGGGTATGGCACTGCAGGCTTCTCTGTTTTTAATATGTGGAAGAAATTCATTTAATACATTTATATATATATATGAAAAGACTCAAATTGCCATTGTTGGAATTCAAAGCATCGTCAGAAACAACCTTTTTATACTTTGCCAGGGTAGACAGGTACAGAAGTGACATCAAGAATGGGCATCGATAGTTAAGAATATCAGCTGTCAGCCTCAGGCCAACAAACAACTAATGTTTTTGTTGTCAGTATAAAAATCGAACCTGTATTGATCCATTTCCGTAACGACTTCCACCATGGTTCCTACAGGTACGGAGTTCGCCTGCTGTCCTTCGATGAGAACTGCATGGAGCTGTCTGACTGCCTGCCCGTCCAGACCAGCTGCCTGAGGGAGGTCCGCTCCATCTACTCCCACAGCGACGTGGTTCTCACCACAAAGTTCTCTCCAACACACTGCCAGCTTGCCTCAGGCTGCCTCAGCGGCCGTGTCTCCCTCTACCAGCCCCGGTTCTAAACCCCTGTGGCGTGGCGCCTAGACGGCACCCAGGTCTCTTCACAGCACTACAATAGACCAGGACCCTGCGGGTTGGATTAGAGCCACTCCAGACCCGGTTGGCTGTGGTGGAATATTGGGAGCAAACACAGGGTGTTATTTACAATGCCGCCTGGAAACGGCCTTGAAACCTCGACCAATAAGAAACACTCCTGTCTGCTTCACTGTCTTGGGAAACTAGAGTTCGGACCCGTAGTGGGCGAACGCTGTCGGACGGTCTGCTCGTCCAGGACGGAGAAGAGGTGAAAGGTTAGAGGTGCTCCCCATCCAAACTTGAACCATTATTGGGGTCAATTTAAAACTGATCCCCGATCAGAGACTATGGGTTTCTTTAACTGTTGGTCGGGACCCCATGGGGGTCTGTGCAACGATGGTTCATGGGTGTTATAAGTAGCATAAGTGTTTTGGTTGTTGGCAGGCAGTTTGGTTTACAGGAGGACGCTCCCCTTCTCATTTGGCTCTCGAGCTGAGAACATTTCTAAACCACTGCCCTACGCTACTGAAGACACTGGCATATTGGGCAAGGAATTCATCTTGGAGGAGCGGAGGGGATTTGAAACTAACTCCTAACCCAAGGGTCTCCTGGATCATTCGGTCATGCCGGCATTGGTTGAATGGCTTTGTCATCTGTCAACTGCAAGCAAAGAGACGGACAGGGTTGCAGTCCAAATTGGTGCCCTATTCCCCTCGTAGTGCAGTACTCCTGATGAGTGAGTGCACTATTTAGGGTTCACGGTGTGATTTGGGATGACATCCCGGCGTTTGTTGTTGAAATGTAAGAGATGTTCTAGAATAGAGACTTTGAAGGTCTTTCTCTGCCATGCCTCCTACAACACTTGTCTTCCTTTCCTGCTCATGTAAGACCGAAGTGTTCCTCATTCTCCTCACCCTTCTTTTTGTCCTCCTCTCGCTGTCTCTCTTCCACGATCCTGCCGTCTCCTACTCCGCACACTTCCACTCTGATTCTAGTGTTTCAGTCCATTCGTGTTTGTCCGCCATGCCTTTTAGTGGGTTGTTGCTTCACTCTCCTTTGCTGGGTGACGTTTCCCCTCACTACGGATCCTGATCCGTTTCAGATCTTATAACCTTAAATATTAGTGGGGAACATGTACCACTTAGCACAGATCACCGCCAAGGGTTTTTAAGCCATCTTAAGCCCACTCGCCTCTGCTCCTATAATCAATATCACCTGTGACCTCCGCTTGAAGGACCTATCACAGCTTTCTCTGACTTCTCACCTATAATCTAGTGCTTCAGCTTCCTGCCCTTTATCCTTCTCCTATTAATGTATTTTCAGCTCCACTTCCAGTGAATGTCGAGTCCGCTGACCAATTATGTTCATGAGTGTTTAACCCCTGCCACGCATCCACATCGCTCACTTTATAGGGCTGAGTGATATCTGACTATTGACTTGCCTCTCTGATATGTAGAACCCCATCCATGGCGCCCTTCACGCCGTTTTTAATTTGTAATGTCATAAGTTTGTCGACGGGTCATGTTTACTAGGAGACAAACCTGACAGCTGCCTTAATCAGAAATGTTCTGTTAGCAGTTGCAAAACGTTTGACTGCTATGTGCACTAATGAACCAACGGGCAACAAACGCGACCGTCTCCTCTGTTAAGTGCTATTGTCTGGACCCGGGCTTAGCTGCGTCTTCTGACTGCGTGGTGGACGACGGCGAAGTGCAGGACGGCAGACGTCTGTGTGCCACATGTTAGTTGACACCCTTCTGTTCCACGGCTGGAGGAGTTGGTAGTGGGTGGATCCCGAATGGAACCCTTTGTCCTGTACGCTGCACTACGTTTGAGGGTTCTGGTGTAAGTTAGTGCACTTTGTTGGAAATAGGGTGCTATTTGGGAGTTATTCCAATGGTCTTTCAGCTGTGGCTTTTCTACTTCCTTATTCATTATGTGTAAATTATTGCATTAACAAATTAAAATGCTCACTGCAGATACATCAGACATAGTGTATGTTCCACTTACTGCTTGTGGGGACAGGACAATGATTTTGGCAACCCCCCAAGATAGCCCTGTGTACTCTGGTCAAAAGTTGTGTTGTCATTTTGGATGTTTTATTTATGTTTTACCAAAACCTACACAAACTCTAAACAAGCAGTATGGTTTTCTTAATAAGCCCTTACCTGTACTGTTCAGGGCTCAGTTTCCCAAATGCGTCTTTAGAATCGTAGGATCTTGGGTATCGTTGAACTTTGCCTTAAGATGCTTTTGCGAAACCAAACGTTTTTATTAAGTCCATCATGTTTAGTGGAAGATACACGATGTGTGGTGTCAAATGGTTTGACGCTCAAATTGTCATTTCTAAGAACTTCATAATCCCAGCAATGTTACTGAAATGGTACTTATCACTGAAATAAATGTGGACATTTTGCACTGTTGGCAGTTCCAGTGGCTGTTCTGTTCCCGTGGTCATTCTGTGCTGCAGAATGCAGAATGCGTCCAGTCACTCCAAATGGTCATATCAGGTAGGACTTGGGTTTTTAAACCTCTCCCACAGGACCTGTGTCATTGAACACATTTGATCTTCTTCAGGGCTAGCGAGCCCCATCTGGTCACCTGATCGTCACGCCGACTCAATTCCATGTATTATCAGCATTATAACAACCACTGTGATGTCATTCAACAATTATTCAAATGTGTTCACTCTGGCTGTATTTTGTCTGCATGGGGTTGGGGCCCCACTTCAGCGCGTGCGTGCGTGCGTGCGTGCGTGCGTGCGTGCGGCTCCGGAATACAATCAGGATCTCTATATGTATAGCAGCCATTCCAGTGTCTGTTAAATTCCAACACAGGCACACCTCATTATACTTAATGCGGTACTGATTAGGTGATTATCTGAACCAAATCATATTGAAGTATAAAAAACACTGCTTTGGTCATCATGATACTCTTGCAATAGGACCAGCTGGATGGCAAAAATAGTGTAAGTAGTACCTAAAATGTAATTTGAATAAAAATAACTATTCAGCATGATGAAAGAGTTGGAAAGAAAGGCGTTGTGAGGTTAAATCTGGTCTTTACTGGCAGAGGGATACAGTTAGGGTCAGGTTGCTTCCATCCTCAAAATTTCTAAAACTGTGGTTCATAAGAAAAAGGTCAAGCAACAGACAATGGGCACAACAAAGCAACAGGCTGGTAGAGGGTGAAAACAACTAATTCAAATGTAATTCAACAACCATAGGATGACATCAAGTGTGACCTACAAAAAGAATGGCAAACCTGATTGTCTAATGGTTAGACAGAGACCTGGAGAGGACAACAAGCCCCAGTGTCTCACACACACTGTGAAATGTGGTGGAGGATCGGTGATCTGGAAATGCTTCAGCAAGGCTGGAATCAGGCAGATTTGTCTTTGTGAAAGACGCATGAATCAAGCCCAGTACACGGTAATCCGGGAAGAACACCAGCTTCCTTCTGCTCTGACAATGTTCAACAACAACCCAGTTGAAAAACTTTGGAATCAGATCAAGAGGAAGATGGATGGTCACAACCATCAAACAAAGCCAAGCTACTTGAATCTTTGGTCCAGGAAAGGCGACTGAAACTGAAATGTGTGTATCAGGGTATCGGAGTGTCATTTCAGTGTTCTTCCCAGCTCCATTATTTTCTCATTTCCAACTTAAAGACCATTCTATGATTTGTATGAGTGGATGAGCCGAGCAGACCACCAGATATCATATGCTCAGAAGTATTTTGCGGTGTGACCTCAGGTTGTCTAGTGACACTCCAGGTTGTTTGGGTGGTGTAGTGATCTAGGCCGCAGCCTCCAGTGTCCCGGTGTAACGCCAGCATGGGTTGTGACTCTTAGCAAATACTCTGTTTTTCTCCACTGTCTATCCAATAAAAGTAACATTGACTAAAGATATATTTTTTTACCCACCTGTAGCATCTCCCCCAGATTGTTGCTGTAAATAACAAAATGAAACTGTGGTCAAATTCCTACTTGATCAAACTGCCAAGCTCTTCTTTAATGAAACGGTCAAATGCACAATGATACACATGGTTATAAAACAAGACTGTACCAGGCCAGCTGATACTGTAGTGGCCACCCTCATCTAACATTTTACTTAACCAAACAGAGAAGCTGGACGATATGAGCATACACCTGTGGCAACAATAAACAACTAGACATCCTCTAGCCTGGTGTCAGATACATTTTTGCTGGCTTGCTGACTCCTATTGTCCAGTTGTTATTGCTAAACTGTACAAAGAGATCTGCCACTGGGCTACACATTCACTGGGAATACAGAGACTGCAATGTGGAAGGCTCTGTTTGTCTTTCAGATGGACTACATGGCTGACTTTCTAGAGAAACGTTATTCAAATCTCATCTCGTTCGCCTAATATCAGTCTGCTTGAAGTCGCCGACTGGAATGTGGTCCACCTGAAGTACGCGGCTGAGTCCAGGACTTAGACTGCATCCCAAATCGCACTCTGTTCCCTACATAGCGCGCTACATTGGACAAGGGCCCTACGAGGGAACAGGTGGTCATTTGAGACGGCTCCTCAGTCACTCAGGCCAAGGGGTGAGAGCGGGCGTGGCACCCTAGCCAATCGCCTCCCTACGGTGGAGCGTCTCCCCCTGGCCTTTCTCCCCCTCTCCCTGCGCTGGTTGATGGCCTTGGTGGAGGCCCTGAGCTTGCGGAGGCGCAGAGCCCGGAGCTTCAGCTGCAGGTCCTGGGGCAGCGTCCTCCCTTCGGCTAGGATTTCCCTCATCCTCTGCCGAGGTGTCTTGACCAGGGCGAAGTCGCAGAGGGTGGCTTGTGCTTCTGTCCCGACACTGCATTGCCTCACGGACGGGAAGTATCCCTCCGCCCGCGCCGTCACTTTGAAATCCCCGGGGTTTAGCAAACGCCAGTAGTCCCCGTCCGCCGCTGAGGAGAGGAGTTCATCATGTATTCAGTCATTGGTCGACAGCATCGTACTTACTGGGTGGAGTGAGTGGTGGCGTCCAATGACGCGACAAGAAGAACGCGGTGCATGTTTATTTTCACGCCGAATCGAAAACATATGTGATATACTGTACATAAATGCAGCTCCTTTGGTGGCATGTGAAGTCTACCTGTTCGGATGTCGTGGTCCAGGTCTTCTACTTTGATGATGGCATCAGCGATGCCCATCTTTGTCATCTTGTCCCTCACCACACCCTTTATGCCCCTGTGGACCTGGTGAACAAAATCCCAAAAAACCCCAGTCAGGGAAAAGATGTTGGAGTCAGAGAGCTGGTTAGATACAGCTTGGAATAGAAACAAAGTTCAAGTGTTTCAATAAAAAAAAAAGAAAATGTGTCAGAATACATGCACTGGCTGTAAGAATAACCTCCCCAGTGGAGAATCGGTTTGGTAAATAATAAAATGTGATGTGGAAATCCAGTGACCTGCTCCATGTAGATCAACAAAGACTCCTTGTTGTTCTCCCACTCAGTAGGCAGTTCACTGGCGTGGGGGAATTTATCGCAGGACAGCTCTACCGTCACCTCGAAGCAGTTTGTGTGCAAGTAGCTGAAATCATTCATACCTGCAATGCACAACAGGTAAAAAGGGTGTCACTTAACAGGTGTTTATTGAAAATGTAATTAATTCTTAATTTTCTCTGTGGGTGATGATGAGATGACACTCTTTTACAGATTAGCACTGAATAAATGTCACAAAAAAACATATAGGGACATCTGCTCATTGTGAAGAGAGGGACCAATGTACTGAACCATGTAAAGTTAGCATTTTCGCTCCACATAGCATCATTAACGTTAGCAAACTGATGCAGTTAGCATCAGCTTACAAACGGCGAACATCAATGGCCAAATGCATCTTCCACTCAAGTCTTGTAAATATAGTGTCAGTGGAGACATAGTAGGTGACCATGATGGTTTGAAACTGAACGGAACAAGTCTAGTTTGTACCCAAACAGAACATTTACTAGTCTTTAGTCTTCATGGGATTCACATCGGTTCTGACTGGCGTGGTGTAGTTGTAGAGGAGTCTCTCTGTCACCATCGAAACTACAGTGAGGTAATCTGTGTGGTAACCTACTGCCAGGGACCGTGTGCCAGGCTCCTCCATTGATGATGTTGTTGTGCTGCTGGAAGTCCTCCGAGTGACAGATCCTCCTGTCGGGATTGGCCATGACCAGGTTGGTGGAGGCATAGACGGTGGCCAGCCAGCGGAAGAAGACATCATCCGCCGTAGGGGTATTCTCCTGCGGCGCCCAGTCCCGGGTGCAGTCGAAAGGGTAGGAGACCACAAGCTCGCCCCCGTGGAGGTTGGCACTCAGGACGAAGGGGATGTCCTGCATCCAGCTGATGACCGCACGTGTCTCCGGGGTCACCTGGCGTAGGGCGACGTGTTACCGACTTCACAACCTTCAGCAGCACTGACACAACCTGGAGCAGCACTGACACAAACTGGAGCCTCAACTGACTCAACCTAGAGCAACACTGACACAAACTGGAGTCTCAACTGACTCAACCTAGAGCAACACTGACACAAACTGGAGCAGAACTGACAGAACTGACACAAACTGGAGCAACAATGACAGAGCTGACATCACCTGGGGCAACACTGACTGAACCTGGAGATTCACTGACCCAACCTGGAACAATACTGACTGAACTGATTCCACCTGGAGCAACATTTACTCAACCGTGAGCTGCACTGACACAAAATAAAGCAGCATTGACAGAACTGACACAACCTGGAGAAGCACTAACAGAACTGACAAAACATGGGGGATCACTGACAGAACTGACACAGGCTTATTACCTTTTTTGTATTATAACATACTGTCCTTTTTGTCATTTTAAACATAAAAACAAAGTGTGCAGAAGATAAAATACCTTATTCGTTAAAATAAATGTAACACCTCATAATTTGAAATCTTACCAGGAATATCTAAGGTACTGTGCCTATATCTTTGTGCAACTCCATAATAACAGCAATAATGCAGACAGACAACTACAAAACAAAAGGGACATTTTCAAAACCTGTTGTTGAGTTATTCTCCCCAGCTCTGCTAGGCTATGGCATTTGGAACGTATCGCTACTATTTCCTGCTGAGAGACGGCCCACATGCCACCGAGAGGAAGAACACACATTCCTTCAGATCAGCCGACCATTCCTCCTTAAGCTGTCCTCAGATACTCCTTCAATAAAAACATGTCTGTGTGTTCACCAAGTCCAGAGAATGGTCAGTTAATGGCTATTCTCACAGCTCTCACAGTAGCATGGTGTAGTACAGCTTGGTATAGTGTAACTTGGTGTAGTTTGGTGTGATGCAGTGTAGCGTGGTGTGTAGCACCGTGTAGTGTAACTTGGTGTAGTGTAGCTTGGTGTAGTTTGGTGTGATGTAGCGTGGTGTGTAGCATGGTGTAGTGTGGCGTAGCATGGTGTGGTGTAGCTTGGTGTAGTTTGGTGTGATGTAGAATGGTGTAGTGTAGCATGGTGTAGTTTGGTGTGGCGTAGCATGAGCATGGTGTGGTGTAACTTGGTGTAGTTTGGTGTGATGTAGCATGGTGTGGTGTAGCTTGGTGTAGTTTGGTGTGAAGTAGCATGGTGTAATGTTGCTTGGTGTAGTTTGGTGTGATGTAGCATGGTGTGGTGTAGCTTGGTGTAGTTTGGTGTGAAGTAGCATGGTGTAATGTAGCATGGTGTGGTGTAGCTTGATGTAGTTTGGTGTGATGTAGTGTGGAGTGTAGCATGGTGTATTGTGTCTTGGTGTAGTGTGATGTGATGTGGTGCAGTATAGTATGATCTTGGTTACTTACAAAGGCATCTTCTTTAGTGTAGTATTCTGGTATTGGGATGTAGTGGTTGGCTGTTTTAACCGTCTCTGTGTCGTTCTCCTTGGCGTCCCACATGATGTTATTCAGGTCAGGGAAGTTGTGGTTCATGTCGACCCACTCGTAGCTGTACCGCCCCAGGGCCCATCCTGCCAGCTCTGATCCCTGAAGACCAGCAGGTTATCATAAGGTGATCATACTGTTCCCAGAGCTTTATAATATGGTTATCATAAGGTTTCCTGAGGTTATCTTAAGGTTGACATAGCTGTACTGCCTCAGCACCCAGTCTGCCAGCTACAATCCCTGAGGAGCAGTGGAGTTCAGGTTATGATCAGGTTCCCAGAGGTTGTCATAAGTTTACCAGAGGTTATCATAATGTTAACATAGCTGAACTGTCTTGTCTTGTCTTTTGTTTGCAAAGTTTATTTTTGTTTACAGAGTACTCGGTCTCTCCCACTTCAGACCGAAATGAGGGCTTTCACATGAGTTACTTTCACAGGCATGTGTAATTGACAGTGTGTGGATGACTTCGAGTAAACCATCCCTGCTGGGAAAAGATAAAGGTTTTTTACTCCCACAATTGTTTGACCTTTAACTGAATATCCCCAAGTCCTTTTATAAACAGCTGCAACCAATCATCTAGCCATTTATCTGGAATCATAAAACACCAAGCATTTAGTCCAGGATAAAGACAATCCCAGAAAACACCACACCCTCTCTGTTTGTGCCCCACTTCAAGCTAGTGTATATGTAACACTCCAACCACTACACATGAGGCTTCAACTCACGACCCTCTGAAAAAACAGCGAAGCCTGTCACCCAGAGTGCACTGTTATCATCGCTTCACAAAAGCCGTGGCCATTGAAGAGAAGCGGAACAACTGCTCAAAGGTCTCAGAGCGAGTGGAGTAACAAACTGAAATGCTACCAGCACCGACTGTGAACACCCGATACATATACAGCTTGTCTACATAACACATTTCAATCTGTTTAAGCACCTCATCCAAGAGGAAATCACAGAGGGCAAATGGAGAGGACGAACTACGGATGCATGGAAACCCCAAGATGGAGGAACATTATAGTAATGAACCTAAGAAACCAAGAGAGTGAGAATCAGGCCCACACTGTAAGTGTAACTGTGATTGTATGTCATTTTCAGAGATGGGAGCGTCAAGACGCACTACAGAAGCAGAGTACCGTGGTCTGGATAAGTGTTCTCACCTTCTCGTAGGCCACCTCGTACCCGTCGGGGTTCATGGATGGCAGCAGGTGTATGCGTGTGGAGGTCACCAGGCGCACGATGCGTGGGTTCCCCCGCCGGAACTCCCGGCAGAGGTACTGCATGAGGTTCAGCACCAGCTCTCTGCCCACCACCTCGTTGCCATGCATACCGGCCACATAGCGAAACTCTGGCTCACCTGTGCGCCGGAGGTTGGGGAGGGGCGGTGGGGAGGAGAAAGACAGGAGGCGGGGAGGGGCATTGTCAAGGAGGAGGGGAAGGGGTTGTTTAGATGTACTTTATACACAGACGTAGGCAAAGTTTTACCCCGTGCGCAAATTCTGAGACACATACACAGACACTCACTCCGAGTCTCCCACCACAGGCATGCGCTGCGTTGACCATCAGATGCCTTCTGTCCTAAAGCCGCCAACATTCTTTCTACTTGATTGAGTTTCCAAGCTCTGATTATTTTGTTAGATTGTGACGCAGCAGGGTAATAACCAGGGCTGCGGCTGCCAACGCATACAGATGAATGACTGTGACGGCGCTCATTCTGTACAGATGGGGAAGGGGGACTTTTAATCAACAAGACTCGGGGGCTATGTTTACACCACAGGGTTTTTAAGGGGACCCTGTTTGCTCAATTGGGGAAATAAACCTTTGGCTGATGCATTTGTCCGCTCGCGTAGATTCCCAGTAAATGTGCTGACAAATCACAACCTTGACTCCGCCCACACGGGCCAAGTAGTCATGGTAATGATATGCAGAAGTTCTTCCGACTCCGAGATGAGCAAAGGGTCTTATCATTAAAAACCAGACCCATCCCTTTATAGATCAGATACCCAACATGATGTACAATTCTTCCATTGCAGAAAAGGTCTCGTTCAGCATGGAGGTTTAGTATTAGTGGCAGAGTGCTGATATCAGAGTAGGAGTGCTGGCCTCAGAACTTTCAGATCATAATGAATTAGATTATATAAACAGGCCCGAGATCAGCCCTCCACTGTCCACTGATCATCTTGGATAAAAATTGTGTTCTAATATCTAACCCTCCACCGTGAAGAATGTTGTAATATATAACCCTCTAATCTGTTTATAGTCCATATAAGGCACCTGGTACAAAAGAAGTGCACTTTATAGGGGATAAGTTGCAATTTGAGGTACAACTCTAATGAAAAACACAGCAACTGCGCTATGATTCAAAACAAAAGACTTCGGTCTAGAGAGAACGACCCTTGACCCCTATAACAAGTATCAGCTGTCAATACAGGAACCGCAAGCAGTCACATCCATCTGTCGCTCTGAGGAGAAAACAAACCCTTTTCCAATCCATTCAGTACATCATCTTTCAAGAAGCTTTATCGTTCAACCTTTTTAGCTGGTAAATATAAATACACCATAACATGTTTCCTGTATGTAATGTGAGCAATCCAAGAAAAAAGTTAAAATGTTCACAAAAGAAAATGTGTTTGGATGACACATTTCTACCACAGCTGTATAATGGAATGGAATAGCAGAAGAGGAAATTAAGATTTTGCTGAGACTTTAAATCCTTATCAGTTTGTTGATATAGGAGAGGCCCCCTCTGTAAAAGTGATGTGTGTGTCTGTGTGTGTTCCTTCCACACAACCCTCCCTGTAGAAACCCTTTACACGTCCAAGGAATATGCAGCCTTTTAGTCAGAAGAGCCAGACAACCTACTGAACTTGAAAACACCCTTGGCACGGAGGCGTCCTCACAGAGGTTCGCTATGAGTCAAATGGAAGCTCATTCCCTCACACTCTACCACACTGCTTCCTATACGGCGCATCGCTGTTAATCAGAGTCTTATGTGAAGGTAATGGAAGCCCAGTCACCTAGTTCGTGTTTGCCAGGGTTGTCTGAGATCTCCATGACGTACAACTTGAGGCCGGTGTAGCTCTTGCCGATGGTGTAGACACGGGTGATACGAGGGCATTCTTCATTCACAGCCTTCATCAGCTACACGGGGCGGCAAACACAACGGTGCTGAGGGTAGGAAGTCATGGGATTGCACGACGAGTGGCAATTCCTGTTTTATACCAGCGGTTTTATTGATTATGTATTTTTTCCTTATAGAGTAATGGAATTGCTGAGTATCTATCTACTAAAGCCCGAACAGCTTCAGTGCTCCTAAATATCGTACTCCCTCCCTACCCCGTATCCCTGTGGGAAGGCCACATCTTTCTGAATTCTCAGGTTGGTTCATGGCAGTGGTGAACCCTGTCTCGGGCTTCGCTCCGGAACCTTCCGTGGGCGGTTGAGATCTGGCGTATGAGACGCTGGAGGAGTGTTGTGAAATGTTGTTTTTAATACTCCTCCAGTTCGTACTCATCCCATGTGGACAGGCTGTTTGTCATCCTATTGGCCAGAGCCGTGGCAACGGCATTTTGACATATGGCTCTAAGCATGATGGGGTGTTAACTGGTTATGGGCTAACTTATTTTTGGGCTGCTAGTAAGTAATTAATTTGTTACTAGTTGCAATTCCATGTTTACTGATCAAAATTGCATTCCAAATATAGAGCTCCTGAACTGTACTAAGTACTAGTAACAAGGACAGGTTTTAATATTCACCACTACATGCTAAACATCTACTATTTATTCAATGTATTCTGCTTGTGGTTCAGCAGTCTGTAGCGCCTGGATGAGAGGCCATCTTATGTCAGAGAACACATACAATTCTTCAACTGTAAGGGGCTTGAAAATGGAGAAAAGTCTCCATTGACATGAACTACAGACATTTGACTGGTACCGTGCATGAGGCACAATGGTAGCGGTGGGAAATAACCTGATGCTCAATCAAAGTGTGTGGTTCTCTGCCGGGAAATCTGTGCTAGTATGGGATTATCTAGTGTCTGAGGGTACGATTTTACCTTCCTCATCTCCTTGTAGTTGTGATGTCTGAAGTCCAGATTATCTTTAGAGCCTTTTGGTTTCTCAGAAAGGTGTTGCCAGATGTTGTCTGGATCTATGAGAAGACATGGATATTAAGGTGGATGAGGATCAGGATAGCACATCCATGAGCATAGCAATGTTGCGTTTCAGTTTCAATTCTCTTCAGTCCTTTTCCATTAGGAACATGTGGAATCGGAAAATAGTTTGTTTTCTGGATTAACTGAAATTCAAATGGAATTGACCTTTATCAATAAATATAACAGGTAAACTGGCCTTCGAAGCACTCACAACACCAGACTCACTGGTACCTAGTTATCTACAAGTCCCTCTTAGGCAAATCCCCCTTCTACCTGAGCTCCCTTCTCAACATCTATCAGTCCAGCTGAACGTTGAGATGTCATCTCAAGTCGCTGTTGTTTTCTCTAACAACAGTAACTTAAGCTAATGGCAAAATAATCTTTGACACTATAATCACACCTTGATCCTTCAAAAATAGTCTGAGGACCTCATCCATCTGTTTATATGTATCACCTCATGTGGTGAATATCTAAGCACCTCATCCATCTGTTTGTGTATCACCTCATGTGGTGAGTATCTAAGCACCTCATCCATCTGTTTGTGTATCACCTCATGTGGTGAGTATCTAAGCACCTCATCCATCTGTATAATAATATCCTGATATGATATAATTTGTGGATTTCTTGCCTATTCTATTGTGCATAGAGTTTTGACTGTATTTAGTACACTAATGCATTGGATTTCTATATTTACAACATTTAACCACCTGGCGGTTGCATAACACCAGTTTTAAGTATATTATATGGCATTTACCAGATTTGGTCCTGTGTGACTTGGTAAAAGATGGAACTTCTAACACGGTTGGTTCTGGGTCCAAATCCCACTTGTGACAGTTTTTTAAGATTGACTGTAAGCGCCTTTGGATGAATGGTCCTGCTAAACGGAATCAGTCATAGATGCAGTTAGTTCTGACCCACCTGGAAGAGGGCAACCCAGTATCTCAGCTCTGAGACAGATGGTCCCGTTGAAGTACCAGGTCTGGGGGTTGATTCGGATCCAGCGTGCTACCATGGGCTCTGGGAAGAGGGCCAGATAGGGGGTCTCAGGTTCATTTCTGGACCCATCAAACACCTACAGAACCGAAAAACATATATTTCCTTAAACTTACAGAACAAAAAGAAAATATGTCGGTTCACCTACAGAACAACATAACTTGTTAACCTCTATATTGCAACTATTCAAAAATAATTTACGTGATTCACAAATGTTTTTGACATCAGTTTGGCCAGTTTGCAAATGCAGCCTCAACTGTCTTCTTGATACATTTCCCTCTACATCCTAAAGGTTTGGCCTCCAGTTTCTTTGTTAATGAACCCATGTTCCTTTGCTCACATGGGTTCGCATCATTCACAAGGATTCTGTCACTTCTACATCCACTTGGCACAATCCTCAGTATTTACTCACCGCCTCCTGGGTCCCATTCATGCAGGGTTTCCAGGTCTCCGAGTCATTACTCAGCTGCACCTTGTATGTTTCAACCCAGTCCCAGCTAAAAGGACATATTGGAATATTCAACAGAGTCATGATTAACATTCAAGTATGTTTATTAATATTATTATTCAATAAATGCCTAATTAATTATTGACATTCAGAGAGCCCTGGATGGATTATCTAGATGTGTATTTCTATGTTTGTTTTTCCAGATACCCTCCCATGACCAGGCCTGTGTCACCACCCAGCCTCCGGTCAGACTGACCTCCAGATAGAGTTGCGACCTTGTAGGATGACCCCTGTGAACAGAGTGGGCCGTAGAGCATCCACCTGCAGCCACTGGTTCTGGTCCTCGTACTCAGCACACCATGCTCCGTCATACATGTCCCCATCCTCGATACCTGACTGGACACACCCAGCACGTTTACACACACACCACACCAACATTCACACACACACACGCACACACACCACACCAACATTCACACACACACACGCACACACACACACACACACACGCCACTTCAACGTTCACACACACGCCACACCATACACATCATAACACACACACACACACACGCCACACCAACATTCACACACATCACATCACACACACGCCACATCATACACATCACAACACACAAACGCCACACCAACGTCCACACACACATACACACACACGCCACACCAACATTCACACACACACACATATCACACCAACATTGATAAACACCAGACACACACACACACACACACAAAAGATAAAGGACCCCTGTGTTCAGGTGGAGGATAACAAGAGGCCTACCAGCTTCGTGTAGTATTGGCTATAACATTTATACCATGGCAGTATTGAGTAATACAGGTATAGACCCACCTGTATATTGAGTCTTGCTCTGTGAGGTCCCAGTCCCATCCGCAGGTAAGAGGAGGCCTGGAACTGGCTGTCATCAACCCTCAGTGACTTCAAGCCCAGTGGGGGGCAATCTGGAGAGATTACAGCAAATGGTGGATCAGACTAGTCTGGGTGCCAGTTTTTCAGTGCCATCGTGTCCCTCCTGGAGGGACAGTCCAATCAGTAACCATTACCATGGTATTCCAGGGAGTCCTCTGTGACATGTTTATCATCACGGGGAGTTAACGTGATAGGTCAAACCGGATGGGCTCAGGGCTGTTTTCAAACCACACAGACTCTGAACAGGTCTCTGCCGTAGATTCGATATGAATATCTTCAGATGTGTTTAAGATCTTAGTCAGAAAATCTTGCTGAACAGACATGCACAGAACATCTGGAGGGCACCCACTGCCTCAGAAACAGTCAAGTATGTTTAAAGTTGTGCAATAGGTTATTATGTTCCTTTCTATAATTCCCCTGAGTCCGTTCTCTGGAACGGGGGAGGGATTCAACCCTTCCTGGCTTGTTAAGGATTCCAGGCTATTAACAAAACCATCCATAACAAGGACGCTGTATGTGTCCCAAACGAACACTAATGCCGATATCCAGCCTATAGTGCTCTGGCTTGGACCAGCGTCCACAGGGCTCTGTTCATAGTATATATATATATCATTAATTACATGACACCTTTATTACAGGTATATCTTGACATCTTTATTAGGATTTTTGTTTTGAATCTAAAACAGTTGAATAATCTGCAATTATATAGGCCAGCAATGTGTGTGTGTGTGTGTGTGTGTGTTTGTATGTTTGTGTGTGTGTTTGTATGTTTGTGTGTGTGTGTGTGTGTGTGTTTTAGGTTTAACTATATTCATGCGGTCAAAATGCCTCAATGAGTATAGTAAAACCACAAGAAATTGGACTCATGGAGACCAAACTTACAATTGATTTTAGAGTTAGAATTGTGGATTCTTTAAGGTCCAGGCATTGTTGGTTGTGTTTAGGGTTAAGGTTAGGCATTACACCTAGGTAAAATGTAGGCATACATGTTACACTATTGAGGTTAAGGTTAGGGTTAGGGTAAGATTAGGGTTAGGTTAAGGTTAGGGTGAGGGTTAAGGTTTGGGTTAAGCTTAGGGTTAAGATTAGGGCAAGGGAGTATGCAATTTCTATTTTCTGGGCCCCATGAGGTTAGCTGTACAAACTTGCGCGTGTGTGTGCTTGTGTTATCTGGCAGAATGACAGAGGACTACGGACGTTGCAAGACCAGCTGTAGTCTTGTCCTTTATAACGTATTGATGTTAGGCAGTTTAGTAAATTCGCATTCGATAAGTCTATAATAATTTCTGCTGAAAACTCAATGTACAGACCGAATGTGAAGGTGATGGTCAACTACAATGCAACACCCGAACAAAAAAACTTCAAATAAATCATTATAAATGCAGAGAAAATGTGTCCATTCAAAAAGTTTTGAGTACTGCTAAATAAATATTTTCAAACAAACGGTTAAAATTTACCCGGTCCTTTCCTTGTGTCTGCAGCAGTGGTTGGCTTGGTGACCCTTTTTCCGTCCTCGTCTAAATCGATTCCCTTGTTCTCAAGATTTTTTTTCTTTCCCACATTATTATTTTCTAAAACTTTGGTATTGGCTGTGTTGCTGGAGACCAAAGTGGGCAAAGTTGTCGTTTTATAAGCAATGGTGCTATTAACTGTAGAATTCAATGTAATGCTCACGGCTGTGGTATTTGCATTAAATTCGCCGACATCATCAGTTTTCACAAGAATAACCACTGCAGACAAAATGCATAATATTTTATCCATCCTCTAGGTTCAGGGCGTAAAATCTCCAACTACAGACCCCAAGCGCCTCTATTTATAAAACCTTAATATACCAAAAAGTTGCACAATTTTACCGTAAAATCTCAAGTAGACGTCGTATAAAAAATGCTTAGGAGAAAAATAATTCTATTGTTGATTTTTTCTTATTCGATGTATTTTAATTATTCACATTAAATGAAATTTGTACGAATAATAGGATTTACAATAAAATATAATTTTACAATCTGATTGTTGAGCACGAATGCGTCGTTGACGAATGACGTGTATTCCCGGAAATGGCCACGCAAGCGACCCGAATAGTTAGAAAATAGTAACAGTTCACTCCCATTTTCATGTATAACATTATCTCAATGTATTTTTATTTGCGATTTCTCGGTCGTGTGTGTTTCTTTTGATTGAACGGTTCTGGAGTGATCAGAATTGGGAATATTTTACATATCGTCAGTGATGACAACGTTATGTCAGAATGTAGCTAACGTTAGCTATCTAGTATGCTAGCGCGTAGCGAGATTTGGATTTTAAGAACTACTATCAAACGCTATGTCCTACAAGTCATTGACCAATACAATATTTCGCTCGCTGAAAATCTTGCCAGGCAGGTAACTTCAAACGTCGTCAGTCTTCAGGTGGTGCAAGATCCTGGACAGTACTTGTTTTTTCATATGTAACTAATAGAAGTTTTGGAAGGAACTCAAGTCAAGCGCCTCCAACGTTTATTAGATTGGACAGTTATGACAATCGTTGGCAAGCAGATTGTTATGACGATCTTGGGCTTATGGAGTGATACGTTTTCTTTGATCAGTAAAAGGTAATGGACCAGTGGGGTGTGGGCGTATAGCCGGTGAAGAACCGACCATGAAGAACGAACTGTCAGACAAACAGACACACACCTACAACTACTCCTACTCCACTAAGAGATCATTCATGGATCTAGCCATGTGACAAAAGCCTTTGCTCAACCACATATTTTCCACCACGCCAGGGGACAGATTTTCTCAAGATGCCGCGTTTGGATGACGTTGCCAACATTGCTTTGAGGGTGCCAAGTATCCTGGTACTGGACCTGCTGTATAAATGTGACATTGATAGTTTCACAGAGCACCTCAGGGCCAAAAATGAAGACATGCTCTTCAAATACAAATATGTCATTTGGAACCTGTATTATCTAGGTATGCAATTCAAACACATCGCAAATCTCTCCAGTGCCATTCCCCTGTAAAACTATAGTTAACATATTGATTGATTTGTCGCCTTAAACACCAGGCGTTTGTTCAGCAGAACAAAACATTTTGGAATGTTCAGAATGAGGTATGACATGTAAAACATGCTTCTCTGCCATGAAGAATACGGGTGTCCATACTAACAGAATTTTGCTGAGACAGAGATTTCATGATTACCGAATGATCTAGAGACTGAGGTTTCTTACTGATTTGCCAAAAAAAACAACAGTGAATGCAAAATCAAACAATCCATACCATACCAGTCAGCAAAAGAACTATTATGAACAATGTAAACAAAAGAAAAAAACCGTGCTCATGACATTCTGTTTCTGTGGAATTGACTGGCAGTACTCTTGTAATCTCTGTTTGTAGTGAATTGATATAGCGCGTTGGACAGCATTCTGTGTACATGGCCCGGTTGTGCAGCTCTTGCTATGGTGTGAACAGTGCTATCTCTCTTCACCAGGTCATCTGGTGAATGTGGTGGTGCTGGTCCTGCCTCTAAGACACATCGTTAAGCTCTACCTCCACATCCTCACCGCCATGCTCCTATACGTGGGACACCAGATTTCCAAGTGAGGGCAGCATCTCTTCCCTAACGTGCCGCTCATTTATTTTCCTTCTTTGTTTACCAAATTCAGTCATCAAACAGGACACATTTGTGTTGTATGCCTAGACATCCTTGTCTTATTGAAAACCGTGATTGACAGCTAGTGTGTTCACCACAGGGACTACGTTCGCGGAGAGGTGCAGTATGGGTATGATGGGGCCCTGTATCTCGACGCTTTCGCCTTCAATCGCTTTGTCACCGCACTGACTAGTAAGTGTTTGTCATCTCACTGACTAGTAACTGTTGGTCACCGCACTGACCCGTAAGTGTTTGTCACCGCACTGACCAGTAAGTGTTTGTCACTGCACTGACCAGTAAGTGTTTGTCACTGCACTGACCAGTAAGTGTTTGTCATCACACTGAGCAGTAAATGTTTGTCACCTCACTGCCTACTAATTGTTTGTCGCCTCACTGTCTAGTTAGTTTTTGTCACCTCACTGATTAGTAAGCCATTGTCACCTCAATCACTGGTGTTTGTCAAATCACAGATACCAACACCCAGACACAACACTGGCCTGTGCAGGTTTTCTGATGTAGGTCTTTGTTTTCCTATTAGATTGTTTGTCTTTGTACTTTTGTGTGTTGTGTGTAGGTCAGATCATTCTCAGTACTCTGTGTGCCTTCCTAATGAAGACCAGGAAGGTGTGGCTGTTTTCCACCCACCTGTTGCCACTATTGGCCCGCCTTTGTGCCGTACCCCATGAAACCTTGCTGTTGGTCAACTCCTTCTCCATGGTCCTGACTGGAGTAGGCGTGATCATGTTTCTGCTGTCCAATCTCTTTGTGCCGTACCGACTGGCCAGGGCCGCCTACTCCGAGCTGCTACAACTGGAGGTACTGAAAAAGACGGCAGAGAAGTAGAGCATTAGTCTGTGCTCCTCCCTATCCTACCTCTGATTCTACTCCATCTTATCCCCTCTATGATTCTCTTACCATCTCTGTGCTACCCTACCTCTTGTCTCTTTCTCCCTCTCACTCCTACTCAAATATACTACATTTCGGGGTTGAAAAGGTGATTTATAGGCATGGAAAACATTTTGTTGCCAAAGCAAGTGGAAAATAACAAAAATAAAACAAAGTAAGCATTACACCCTTAAAAACCTCCAAAACATAAATCAATTTCAAATGTTATGATATTGTCTCTCACCACCACCCCTGGATCAGGTAATAGAGCTCTACCGGCTCCTTGCTGTGGCCATCTCTCTGTGGAACCAGTATGCAGTCCCAGTGCTGTTCAGTGTGTTCTGGACTGTGCTGTTTGTGGTCCAGCTATGCTCTTACTACACGGACGCCGACACCTCTGGCAGCCACCAGGGGGTGCTGTTCTTCATACTTACAAGGTACACTCTGTTGAAGTGCATGTTGTTCCCCAAGCAAAAGTTACGATGCAGATAGTTAGGATGCAGATTATGGGAATGCATTGATACATATTATGAGAATGCATTGATACAGATTATGAGAATGCATTGATACAGATTATGAGAATGCATGGATGCAGATTATGAGAATGCATGGATGCAGATTATGACAATGCATTGATGCAGATTATGAGAATGCATGGATGCAGATTATGAGAATGCATTGATGCAGATTATGAGAATGCATTGATGCAGATTATGAGAATGCATGGATGCAGATTATGAGAATGCGTTGGTCAGTGTTGTCCAGGTTTTTTGGCGTCGTAGTCGGGAAATTGTAGCGTAGTTAGAATTTTGTCACAAATTTTAGGAGATCTAAAAACGTGACCTTCATAGCCACAATTCTGACATATTTCTTCACCTACCGGTCTCACAGGAATTTGCACAAAAGAATAATAATAATCAACACAAACCAATACATACCAACGCTAACAAACCAACGTCTGTCTGTCCATGCCTGCCTTCTTATTTGTCTGTCCCTTGTCCCCCCCAGTGTCTCAGAGTGCTGTGCCACACCCTACTCTCTGCTGGGCCTGGCATTTGTAGTGTCCTTCCTGGCTTTGGGACTGCTTAACCTCACCAAGTTCTACCTGGGGGGCTACACGGCTATCCTAACCGACAACGTCATGCACAGGTAATGATGATATTCAGGTGTCCTGTTTTCCATTATAAGTCAGTCCGGGTGAATTGAAAATGTTCCCAATTCAGGTTTGTGACAGGTGGTTGCTGAGTTATTCCACAATGGCACCCTATTCCATATATAGGACTACATATTATAGGACTATTCCATATATAGGATTAAATATTATAGGACTATTCAATATATAGGACTAAATGTTATAGGATTTAATATTATCAAGTGTTTGGTTAATATTTAGTTTATTCTTCTTAGGAACATCTTCATATTTAAGAGAATTTTCTTACTGTAGTATGTATTGATTATTGATTGTGCAGCTCAGGTTGGTGCAGTGGTCAAGGCAGCTGGCTATGTTGCACATGTACTACAGAAGCATTGGTTTGAATCCAACCTGCAGTTATTTCAGTAAAAACTCTCTCCTCTGTCTTTCCCACTGTCCCTAAGTCAGACCAAGCATTAAAATGTTTTTATTATGTTTTCCTGGTGAAAAATATCCAATACTTGTGTGGCCAGCAACGCCGTACTCTTTGTCCCTCGAGCATTGTTACGAGTTGCCTGTCTGTCTTTCTGTGTCCATGTGTCTGTCCGGATGTCCATGTGTCTCTTCAGAGGGGTCACCGAGGGCGTGACCTTGCTGCTGCTGGCCCTTCAGACGGGTCTGTTAGACATGGTCGCCCTGCAGCGCACCTTCCTCCTCAGTATCATTCTCTTCATTGTCGTCACCTCCACACTACAGTCCATGATAGAGATCACAGACCCCATCATCCTGGCTCTGGGGGCGTCTCGAAACAGGTACATTCCACCCCTACCCATAGCCCTGTCTAACTAACCATTATTCAAACAGGTAAGTTGATTGAGAACTAGTGTTTGATTTGGGATCAAATAGATGCAGTAACTGACAAATCGCTAATTCGACTATGCTCATTAAAATGTATGTGTTAATAAGGCTTGCCTAAAAAAGGAACCGGAACGTTGTTTGCCTGATATTAGAAGTACCCAAGTCAAGCACCGTTGAGAATGGATTTGAATTTTCAATAACATGCAGGTCAAAGGCATTGAGTTGCAAGATGACACCCAGAACCAAATACATAATAAAGTATACAAACTACATACATTAAAATAGACAATGCAAATTTTTGTTAGGTTAGTCAATGCTTAACCAATCATCTTAGCCCTGGGTGTGTTCTGAAATGGGTAAAATCAACAGCCAAACATTAAAACAATCCACTTTAATAAAAAGGTTAACTATTCTGGCTTCATACATATGAAACATATGCTTCATACGCCCATGTTTAATCACAGTCGGTCTCTCACTACACGTTCTCTGGCAGTATCTTGAGATAGACGTCTCAGAGGTTGAGCCCATGGGTGGGATATTTTCACGTGTTTATCTACAGCAAACAATGAAGATGTGGTTTTTCTACAAAAAAGGTCATAAACAGTTATTACATTGATGGGTTTTACCTAATGTTTTTCTGAGCTCCCAGCAACTTCTTCTAGATTTTAATACTATTACTAATCTACCTGTAACTATTTTGTTTAATAATCACCTCAAATAGAATATATTTTATGGCTATGGTTGGTTAATATGCTGTGTACAAATTAGACAATCTGCTGAGTCATAAATGGCCTTGTGGCTGAATCTAATTGCCAACCCAGTCATGAAAGGAATGCCACAAAATTACATATTCCATCTGCTTTCCTAGCTTCAAACCAATCCTAAACAGCTTTGAGAAGGGGATCTAGTCAAAACTAAACAACAGTCGATTCTCAGGGTGGGTTCCTTGTTTTCGTGGTTCTGGATAATGATGCCTTCTCCGTCTCTCTGTTCTTAATAGGAGTTTATGGAAACATTTCCGAGGTCTCAGCATGTGTTTACTCCTGTTGGTGTTTCCCGGATACATGGCCTATAAGATTTCCCAGTTCTTCCACATGGACTTCTGGCTCCTCATCCTGGTATCCAGCTGCATGCTAACATCTCTTCAGGTAAAAGTCACTTGGCTGCCTGCAGGAACACCAGTCATCTCATTGTCTTTGGCTTACCCCTGAGAAAGAAAGACATCATATATTTTTCTTTTGAGATGTGCACTGTCAAACACTTGCCTTCTGAATTTTTGCCCCAGTTATTTACTGTAAGTGTAGAAATGAATGATACAGTTGTGTAGATGATCGGTCTGTTCTACTGCAGCCGGTAAATGTGAAATATGCTTGATTGTTCATGTGTTTGATTGATGACCCGATTGATCTTTTAGGTGACCGGTACGCTTCTGATCTATTCCCTGTTCATGGTTGAGCTTTTCCGTAGCGACCCCATTGATCCCCTGGATGAGGTCATCTATTGGGTCAACGCAGGTAACGACTCGTCATGTAATGTGTGACTTCACTTGCATAAACACGCTCTGACTTGGGAGGACTGTAGCTGCTTTAATGAATTTGTGTTTTAACATAACAAGCTAGCTGTTCTAACATGAATACTCAAGGATTAAGTCACTCTGCGTAAGAATGTCTGCTAAATGACTAACACATACAGTCATGTGATGAAGACATTTTCTTTTTGTATGTTTGGACGCATGGATATTATCTAAATTCCAACCGCAATTATTGATAAAGTTAACCCAATTTAAAAAAATCAACAGAATGAAAATGAATTGTGAAACTATTAATGCAATTAAAATAAAAAATGTCCTAATGCAGAAAGTGTGTACCCGCATATCTGTACATTCACATATAATGGCCAAAATTAGATATGAATCTGTAGAGAAAATCATTAGTGGGTAACTTGGGACTAAATAAAGATTACAAACTTGGTCTGGTTTGGTCTTAACTATGTGGGTGTGTAGTATCACATCAGGCCCGTGCATGCAAGAAGAGTGAGCAAAATGTACCCACAGTCACTGTAAGAGACTGAATGACACAAGAAATGTCTCCATCAAGTTGTTTAATCTAGGGGTGTCTTTGTTTTTTACGCACTATGAAATTGCATTTCTGTTGACTGATTGATGAGCAAATGATTGCAATAAGTCTTTCAGTGTCATTTGTTAGATTAGGTTACCTTTATCAGCCTGTATCATTCAAGCGAAGACAACATTTTCATATTATTTTAATTTAAGAAAAGACGACCTCCCGTGGTTGTGTGTATGTACTTTCTCACCCCAGTGAGCCGTGTGCTGGAGTTCGTGGTGGCCCTTTGCGTAGTCGCCTACGGGACATGGGAGTCTCTTTTCGGGGAGTGGAGCTGGATGGGCGCCTCTGTTATCATCATCCACTCCTACTTCAACGTGTGGCTCAGAGCCCAGACGGGTTGGCGGAGTTTCCTGCTCAGACAGGAAGCAGCCAAGAAGATAAACTCCCTCCCTCGGGCCACAGCCAATCAGCTGCAGCAGCACAACGACGTCTGTGCCATCTGTTTCCAGGTACGTCCTAAAGCACGGTAGTCTGGGCCCTACGTGTTCCCGTTATGGTGAATTATATTTGATTTAAAGGCTGTGGGCAGGGGTCTGTAACAGAGCGCCATAAACACACCCTTAGATAAAGACCCTTTCCCTCGTCCAACATGGGTCAAGGCGGGTCTCTGTTCCGGTCAAAAGGTAACCAGAGTACTGTTTAGGCCCCCAGTATAGCACTAATCAACTAAGCAATTAATTTAGTTGAAACCACTTTGAAATGAGTAACCTATTTTAAAGTAAACACAAATATATTAATCAGAGCAAGATTTCCCAGATGTAAGATGTGTTAAGTTATGAAACCGGTATATCTGCATAGTAAACTTTGAGTTTTCCCTTCAGACAATTGGTGAAAGATGTTCCTAAAAGGTTAGTTATTATTAGTTTCTTTGGAGTAATTTACATCTCCTCCGCAGGAAATGAGCTCAGCCGTGTTGACATACTGTGGACATTTCTTCCATGGAAACTGCCTGCGTAAGTGGCTTTACGTCCAAGAGACCTGCCCCATGTGTCACCAGCCGATCCGCCCAAACCCACCACCCCCACCCAAGAGCTCTAACCCAGGACATGTAGTAGGAAACTCCCAGGCTTCTGCTCCGGCCTCCAGAGAGACTGGGCCAGGCGGTGCAGCAGAACGGAGAGGCTCCACAGATAAGACCCCAGGCAGTGAGGACACACAGCAGCTCCCATCTACACTGCCACCCCCAGACTCCCCAGAACAGGAGGAGGGACCCAGTGGTTTCTACAGGGAAGCCAGCAACAGGCCAGGAAGTCCACACTTGAAGCCTGTCCAGGGTCTCCGCTTCAGCTCCACCGGGGACTTTGTAGGGTTCGTCAGCCCAGAATCCAGCTGCTCCTCAGGGAGTAGTCCTGGTCTAGAAGACTGGACCCTGGGGCCTTGGGATGGACCTCCTCCTACCAGTGAAGTTACAGTTGGAGGGGCTGAGTGCAGCACCAAAGGACTATTAGTGAAATCTTCCGCCCCAGAGCGGAATGACAGAGTACTGAGTAGAGAAAACAGCGCTACACAAAGCAGCAGGACTGAGATCAAGCTTCAAGGAGAAAACCAATTTGGATCTCCTTTAGGGAAAATGACTCCAACACATTTGAGGGCTGAGAGTGAGAGCAGAGTTAGGGATCTCACCCAACAGAACCATGAACAAAAGGGACGTCCATGCTCATACAGTCTAGATGATGGATATCCACATCAAGATGAAAGCCAATTAGAACTTGTCATGCCTTTGGGAGGTGAAAACTACTCGGCAACAAAGATCCAGAGAGCACACAATGGTCAACAGAACCTTTAGTTCGACAACAAGCACCGAGAAGTTGGGAGTCAATCACAGTAGGTCCATGGAGAAGAACTGAATAGAAACCTGACTGAATGAAAAATACCATGCCTTCTTTTTGTGAATTAATTTTTTGAAAAAACGAATGGCCTATCCTTCAGTTGACAGTTTAAAATACATGTGCTAATTCATTAATGGGTAACGTGAAACACAAGAATATATATGAATTGCACAATTATAGATTATTATAAACTGGGTAAGTTGTTTCCTGGTTGCAGATTGACTGAAAGCTGTGGGTTTATCAGAGTGAATATTATGGATATTAATTATTAAAATCAGCGGGCTATGAAATTCACTATTTGGGCTGCTTTAAAAAGAACTGTAAAATCAAAAACATAATTAGCATTTTGTATTAGATTTCATAAATAGCAAGCTAGGATGGCGGTTTTGGTTTCCATAGCAACTAAACTGGCTAGCTAGCGAACATGCTTGATACTTCAGGGGTGGTCATATTTTTGCTGGCAATTTAATACATTTGTTTGCCGCGAGTACATGCGATGATTGCACTGGATCAACTAATTCCGGGGCATTAAATTTAGTCTCCCTGGAATCATCACTAACAAGATATAGCAGGTACTAACCTAGATCTGAAAAGTGATCATTTGTGGAGCCTAAAATGGAAGTTGAAGTAACGTCTTGGTGAGCATGTTCTCATTTCATTGCAATTCTGTAACTGAAACCCCACGTAGTTATTTTTGTTGCCCTATTGAACGAAGATGGTATTTTCATAGTTTTACTTCACCACACTCAATACACTGTACTGAGCTGTGTGTTCATGGTCAAAGGTTTATCTATTTTGTCCAATGATAACATAAGGTACTAATGTCTATGGTGAATTATATTTGAATTAATCATGTTTAGCTGACAGTATATGCTCTTTGGTGGATTTGAAGTAATTTCCTATGGCATTAATATGTATCAAGAACAGAAATAAACAGTGCCTCCAATTGTACATAGAGGCCTAAACATGTTTTTGTATACATAAATTAAACTACTGTGTGCTTTGTCTGTCTGTGTCTGACATGTTGGACTGGCACTACTAAATAGGTATATTAGGAGGTTTATATAATAGTCAGCAGTCATTCTACATGAAAGTCCTGCGGTCTTTATTTTCTTAGCTAGAACTAGGCTGTCATAATAAAATGTATAATGGGTTTCCTTAATTTACCATGTGGTGATTTGAATTAGGTGGCCAAAAACAAACCCAATGCTGAAAAAGTGAACACGGCTTTCATGACAGTTACACCGTCAACACTTACATTTGTATCTTTACTCCACTAGCCTGTCTAAAAATATCCCTATGCTGTTAATTATACTGTCCAAATATAAAAGGTATTCCTATCAGGAAAGCCATCCACTGGCTATCAGAATAAGATGTAAATACAAACAAGAGATGACAGGATCGCCTTCTGACAATTCATTGTTTATTTCTGGGCCGTAGGATCGATTTGGATGGTTCCAGTAACCCTGCGTTTAGATTACCTGTGGAAATATGGATGGTCAAGCTCATATCGCCTGTAGTTGCTCGTTTGAGTGCATGCTATGCTAGGAGGATTTTGCTGTATTTCTTAAACTCTTGAATGTAGTAGCATGTTCGTATGACCATTGTCAGGTTTTAAATGGATAATCATTGCTATAAAAATATATGTTCCTCTAATGTATGCAATGTGGCGACACACCTAAAGAACAACTGAGGCACTAGTTATACTACTACAAAAGATTCACAGTTTATTTTACAAAGGTAATCAAACCATGTGTCAGCAGACTTCTAAGATAAGTTGAATGTCCTTGTGTTCCTGGCCCATCTTGATCTGCTGCAGTGATGGAGTTGGTTGGGAGCTGGATGCCAGACAGGCATCCTGGATCTTGTTTTGGTTTGGTTTCATAACATGGTGTCTAATGTAAACAAGGTTGCCCTCAGGGATTGATTTCTCAATCGGTTTTGATGCCTCTGTCCTCTGTCCTGCTTTCATGTGGTCATAATAGGCTTTTTCCAATGACTGTCTGGGCTTAAAGCCCCCCCCCCCGGTACAGAAAGTACATGGATTTCAATGTACATGCTACCAGCCTACACGTCTACATTGTAATAATGCACAATTGGGACTATAGATGAATAGATCAGGGGCTATTTTTTAACTTGTATATATTTTTTGGGTCAGTTTGAGATCCAGAGGCCCAGCCATAACGACGCCATTGGCTATCGCCCAAACGCCAGATGGTACTGGATCCTACCAGTTGGATTGTTTGAATAGGAGATGTTTGTGCTCTCTGCTCTTCTGACCAGGTGGTGCTCAGCAAGTCATTTAGGGCAGTGGTTCCGAAACCTCTCCTGGATCCCCCCCAGCCATCTGACAGTTTAGTTTTTGCCCTAAACTAGCTCACCTGATTCAACAGGTAATGGTTTGTTAATTAGTTGATTCAGGTGTGCTAGCTCTGGGATATATCTAATAGATGGAATGGCTGGGGGGCCCAGGAGAGGTTTGGGAACCACTGGTTTAGGGTATAGTTAAATAATTCAAACCGTCGTTACCCTGTGGATGCTATGAATCTTATGGATTTTACACAGCTACCAGGTCGGTTTCAAAATGTCTCCACTGATCTGAGAGTATTCTATCCATGGTTCAATGGTCCAACTAGAGACCAGTGGTTTCTTAACTTTTTATCTGGAGGGCACACCTAACAGGCGCTCAGGAAGGTTGGTGAGGGTCCTTCAGTCCTTCAGGGACAGCTTTAGCTGAGACTACATGGCCAAGTTATTTCAATCTTAGAGATTTTGATCTTTAGCCCCTGCTTATGCAGCCACGAAAAGACTTCCTCCAACTATTCCTAGGAGTGGAACCATGGAAAAAACAAATCACATAGTCATAGTGCACACAGATTAGTGATTGTCTTCAAACATTCCATGAAAGACTGAAATGTGCTTTGGACATTTGCCAAACCCAAGTGCCTTAAGTTGATCTCACATTTTGCCCCAGTGAAAACATCCAGTGACTCTTCAAAAATCATATTTTTGTGTTTTGGTATTTAGTTGTTGATAGTCAGATACCAAAATGTATTTTTCAGTCAGGGCTGGTACTCTCCTTAATTAGGCTATCTAACGGATAAGTTAGCTTTAACTGGGCTCCAACCACCTTATTTTGGGAATGGTGCGTACAGCAGTAGGGTTGGCTCACTGAAAATTACTCTAAAATGGAAATCTCACCGATGATCAGGTTGATGCAATCAAAACCAGTCTCCGCTAGAACAAACAAGGAGTAGAACCCAGTTAATTGGGCCCTGGCCTGTATTTGTTCTGTCTAAATCAAGCCTTCAAAGAGAGGTAGTTCCAACTACTACTCTTAACACTGACATCCTGTTGAGAGACATAAGCTTTACACTCCTGCCAACGAACATCTACGGGGAACTCAACCTGAGGTTTCTGTTCAGTTACTACACTAGCCATGTGTACAGTAGCTATGTAGGGTCAACCAGATGTTGGAAAAAACATTTGTAACTGGGGAATGAGCTCACCCTTGTTTTTCTAGGCAAGACATTTTCTCCAATGCCACAAGGTTACAGGGCGGCACAATGGTTAGGGGCTGTTCGAATGCACCGCTCAATGTGGACGTCCTCAATACGGAATTCAGCATTCGAATTTAATGGCCAATATGCCACAAACCTTTGACTTTCCTAATTCCTCTAAACCGTTTTGCAGTCAGCAAATAAAATGCGGCTTTTTTAATGTTTCTGTCTCTTAAGATACGTGTCATACATTTTAGCATTAAGAGTCATTAAAAAATTACATTCAAAGCAAAATATAATCCAATTCAAAAGCCCGAGAGAACCCGGAAATATGACGTAGACGTGTTCGATGGTTGAGGCGGGGTTATCCATAGTACCGCCCATTATGAATGCATTGATGTAGCAAGCAGTTTGCTACCTGTCATGCTAGCTAGTGTTTTGAGACCGACGGAGAGGACATTTTGTGAAAGAGCCGATATTTGTGCAAGTTACGGCAAAACCAAATACACTAATTACGAAAAAGACAAACTCTAGAATTTTGACTGATAAATGAGTAATTGGGAATAATAACTGTTTAGATTAAGTAGGTATTTTCAAAGAACTAGTTGCTTTTAGACGCGGTATAGTCACAGTTAGCCTTTTAGCTAACGTGAGCCTAGCTATATTAGGGCCGAAGTTTAGCTGACATTGGCTGGCCAGCTAGCTATCTCTCCTGTACTACTTTACCCTGTCGGGGGAAGTTGGTGAAGATTCACATTGTAACACACGGAGCGAGGATGGCGCTGAAAAGGATCCATAAGGTAACTTAGATGGTTAGGTAATGTAGCTAGCTACCTACAGGGACCAGTGTACGTCGCGTCCGGTGAGCGAGGTTGCTGCTAGTTTAGTTAGCTAGATTGTGCGATGGTTAGCTAACGCCCGTCCCTTGTGAAATGTAGGTTATCTTTTATCTGTGGTATTGCCTTGTTGACTCTATCCTACTATAACTAGTTAACTTGCTACGTTATGTGTATGCGTTGATTCATGTATCTAGCTAGGTACAATTATGCTTTTAAGTTAGCTGACGTAGTCTCCTACTGTAGGTTACAAGCCAGCTGTTTCTAGCTTTGCAGGGTTGGTTGCATAACTATAAACATTAAGTAAGCTGGGAGTTTTTTACGGAATATGTGCCTGGGCAGGTTACATTGACTCCGTCTTAGTGTAAGAGTACATTATCTCGCCTTTTACCCACTCTATCATAACTAGAAAGCCAGCTGACAGACTTAAGGCCTCAGTTACTGTAACTAGCCTACTAGCAAAAAGAAAACGGTTGCCGGGTTAACGTTAACGAGCAATATCTAGGTGTGATGGTGTAGCGATACAGATGGATGCAAGATTAGCTAGTAGAACTTTGTCTTGCGTAACCATATCTGAACTTCTTCCTCAGTAAGATACTCGCTAGCCACCACAAAACAGCAATTTAATTATACATTTGGAGAGGCCCCGGGGGCCAAGTAGCTATTCATTACTTTGTTTCAATAACAATTGTAATGGATCATTACTGTTACTCGTCAGCAGGTGTAGATGGGCTAGCTGTGTAATCTTGATCACTAAAAGGGAGCACGTAAAGTTATGTGCTGTGTTCTGCTACCAGGGTTGGAGTGTCTCAGTGAATCTACCTTATGGCCTGGGCAAGTAAGCCTTATGAATAGATGTAGTTGAGATGGACCCTGCTAAGTTGTAGTTACACTCGATCTGCTGTCATGAGAGAGTCCTTACTGTTAATACTACTTGTAGGTGGTGGTCGTATTGAGCCCCCACGGGTTGCATAGCCTCTGCACCTTATAAATAGCCAGCAGACTTAAAAATAACAGCAGATAGAAGCAGTAACTAGTAACGCACATAGGTTTCATCTTTCTGTCGAGTTGTGATTTGAAACCTGTCCTTTGAGGTCTGCTGGTTTTCACCTGGGTTTACATTTCTCTAGGGGTAAGGAAGCCTTTTTAAAATGAGTGTGCCAATACACTATGGAGGTGTGCCTTTCAAATTGTAAAGCAATTCATTTTGTAGACAGTTGGGAGTTGTAGTTTGAACATTTCATGTTAACACAGTTTAACTGTCTGTCAACTAGGCTGTAAACCAACAGGGTGAGTGAACCCACTTAGGAAGCATGTTTATTTAAATATACCTTTTGTATGACTGAGTCTTCAGGAATTTGATTATGTAAATATCAAGCCCATTCTTGGTCTACAAAACCAGGAACCAAAAGCCTGGGCTTATGTTGTCTATTTTACATTGGGGAAGACATGAAACAAAGCTTTTATTCTGGCCTGCTTATAGGAAAAAGGGTACAGTGCTGTAATTAGTCTTGACCTATTTAGAAATTCAACAACTGATTGAATGTCTTTTTAAATATGTTCTTCCATTTTATGTTTTCTAACAAGGTACTGGAGCTTTCATTCAGCCAGTGGTTGTCAGATTGGGAGTGTAAGGAAGTGGTTCATATCTGCATTTAGATGGTACTGAATGGTGTCTGACTGGTTCTGGGAGAAATTGTCTCCCTTTTTGAACAGCAGACAGTTGGGGATGTTCGTTTGGCACCAAACGGAAGGAAATGGCCTGAAATAGGGCGGGACTGCCTGAACTTGTCCAATGACAATGGTTTTTATTATTTCATTGCCAAACGTGTAAGCTGCTGAATACCACCTGATGTAAGCTAGTTTTCCAATTTCTCTTTCTTTAGTCTCAGACTGAAGCTGTCTGGTAATCACACTTTGCATTTTGTAAATAAATCCATTTATTTAAACTGCAGTAACTTGTCTGGTGTTGATTCGTCAACTGTTGCCGAAAGCGTTGACCAAGTCAATCTTGATACGTGCCTGCTGAACATTTAAGAAATATAGCTAAATCATTCAAGATGGCCGACCCTGGTTTCCGGTGTTAATTGTTCCTGGTTGCTGTCATGTGATTGCAGGAGCTCAACGACCTGGCTCGCGACCCGCCGGCACAGTGCTCAGCAGGGCCAGTGGGTGATGACAGTAAGTCATGTCTCCATTCTCTCCTTTCAGGGTGTTCACTTGTTCACTCCCCCTTCACTGATCTGAAAAAGTAATATACTGATTGGGGTGGAAGTAATTTACCAAGTCATCTCCTTCTGTCGCAGTGTTTCACTGGCAAGCTACAATCATGGGGCCTGTAAGTACAAGATAGTTATCCCCCTTGACAAGTTGATACATTAAGCGTTAATTACTTTCTGGACTTAATGACTGTCAGTTTTATGTTGCAGTTATAATAGAAAGGCGAAGTGGACAGTTAATGTGATGCTCTTTCTCCCTTTCAGAATGACAGTCCATATCAGGGAGGAGTGTTCTTCTTGACCATTCATTTCCCTACAGACTATCCTTTCAAACCCCCTAAGGTAGGGTGGCTCGCACCTCCCCACAGTGTGGTGAATTGGCAGTTCATGACAACGTGTGATATGGTGTTGTTGTAGCTGTACAGACAGTTTTATTGTCCTCTGCCGTGTCCTGATTGATTATGCATTTAGTTACTCTAATAAATGGATTGAGATGGTTCATTGTCGTTCCTTGTGAGATTCCAGATGAATATTTAATCACTCTCGTGGACGTTCTCTCTCACTGTCTCTGTCCTCCCTAGGTTGCATTTACCACCCGAATTTATCACCCAAATATTAACAGTAATGGCAGTATCTGCCTGGATATCCTCAGATCACAGTGGTCTCCTGCATTAACTATTTCTAAAGGTGAGTACATGGGGGCACAAATCTGTGCATGTTTCCTCTGAATCTGGTCCTAAAACAATCTTGCTCTGAGTCGAGGTCTGTTTTTGCCAGTGAAACTAACCCATCAAGTGATTTTCCTGCAGATGTTGTTAGCCCCTTGTTATTGGTGCTGTGCACAGCCATCTGACCTGACTACTGTCTTACTGTAAAGGGACTCTTCTCCCAGCCTGTCTTGCTGTGTGCTTGAGATGGTCTTCGCTCTAGGTTCTAACCATTCTATTGCTCTTCTTCTGCAGTTCTTCTGTCTATTTGCTCTCTGTTATGTGATCCCAACCCTGATGACCCCCTGGTGCCAGAGATCGCGCGCATCTATAAAACAGATAGTGAGAAGTAAGTGTCTTGTGCCTTTGGTGTCTGCAGTAGTCACATGTAGCAGCACCTGGATAGGCTTGTAGAGTTCTTGTAACTTTCCAAGATTTACCAGGTTTTCTGAAATTTTTCTGTGGAGATTAGAATTACAAGGGAGGGGAAAGGGGGTGATCACCCGGTCTTTCTGTAAAGCCAGGTTTTGATGTTGCATACCTCCTTCTGACTCAAGGTGTAGATGTCTTTCCTCCCTCCCTCTGTGACTCTAGGTGTGAATGACTTTCCTCCCTCCCTCTGTGACTCTAGGTGT
>JACXGJ010001348.1:0-13109 GCA_016801105.1 Esox niger | reverse complement strand
TCCTCCCCCTCTGTGACTCTAGGTATAACAGACTAGCTCTGGAGTGGACAGCCAAGTACGCCATGCTGTAGGGTAAGGGTTTAGGATAAGCATTGTGGGTCGGTGGTTGTAGAGTCTGGGCCCAGTGGCTGGCTCTGCATTGTGGGTAGACGGTCGTATGGATGCGTGTGGCCTGCATCCTGTAATAAAGGATGAACTCACCCGATCACCACCAATGTGTGGCACCCACTTGAGTGATGCACGGCAACGCTTGAAATGCTCATCTGACTCGTGGGCTGGTGTGATGCAGAGGAGGGCCTGGTGTCAGTGTGGTTCATGGCAGCATGTTCTCCTCTGTCCGTTCTGACCTCCACGCTGTTGCCAGAAGCTTCCGCATCGTTCAGCCCATGTAACTTACCTGCTCGGCTAACTGACGTGGCGTCCGTTTCTACCGGGACTTTCATGGCTCTACGGCGCGAAACGTTCATGCGCGAACGCGGCGGATATCGAAGCGCTCGTCCGCTCTGGCGGCGCGAGTGTCATTGCCACTGCCTGGGCTTCGGTGCTGTTGTGTAGCTCGCAGAACTAATCTGGAGTCCCTTCAGTTTTCATGTGTACCTCTGCAAAATCGTACAAATGTCACAAGAATCCGACCCCCGTAGGTTCCCAGCTTCTGTTTAACTGACGTGTCGTTGGAATGACTCTACCCCATGTTTAACCGTCATTGGCTTCAGCTAAACCCCAACAATGTCTGGCAGATTGATTTTCAGCATGTTTTCACCGTCTGGTGTGCGCTTTGGATTGACTATTTCTAATGTAAATACATCAGATTCCTAAAAGCCACAAAGTACAACTGAGAACTGAGTTTGGGAAAATGTGAAAGTGAATTTATAGGGCCCTGTTTAGAATAATTTACATACCCTGGACAGTGCAGTACTTTCTCATGTACATTAAGGACCCAGGGAAGAGTTGCAGTGGCCTAATTGAATACAAGAATATGACTGGATTAAAAAATATATATATATATATGTGTGTGTTTCTTATACCCGTATACCTGGTGACCTCTGCATTACACATTCATGCATTGTACGTTTTCAGCAATCAATTTTTTTATATTTAGTGGTTAATTGTCGGCACCAGAGACCGTGCTACCTCAACATTAGAATTTTTCTCCTACATTTGAGGTCCCCTAGAATTTTTTTTGCCTAAGAGCACGTGGGCTGCTTGTGATTATTTTTGTGGGCCAGTGTAGAGCCCAGTCTTTGAAATGGGATGTAGTCTGGTTGTTGATAGGTTGCTGCTTTTTTGGTGTACCTGGTAGGATTTTACATGTCACTGGCCATTTGCAGTGTAGCGGCTCTTAAAGGGTTGGTTTGCTGCAGACAAAGCTGGTCTTTTGCTGTTCTGTAAGGTATATTGATATTTCAAGTGTTTTAGTGTACAGCAGTCAAGGGAATCTTTTGTTTGACTAATTTCTACCGAACTCTAGATCAGATCTCTGAAACACATTACAGCTGTATCACAAAAGGCTCCTATTGAGAATTCTAATACTTTTTCCGCAGACTGAAACTGGAGATGTTTGACAGTGTGCTCTCTGGCTTGTTCTCATGGCATGGATATTGAATGTTTTGTAAACCTGGTCTAATTACTGTTTACTTAATAGTTTTCTTTGGACGGTGACCTTTTTAAAAATGGCTGAGTTCAAACATGCATTTTTATTCTGGTATTTTGTCCACTAATTGTTTTGTTTTCAGCCAGTCTGATTGGCCAGAATGTGTTGCAGAGTTCCGACTATGTTTTTTTTCTCTCACACAGATACAGCAGAATAGCAAGAGAATGGACGCAGAAATACGCCATGTGATGACTGGTCTCACAGCTCAGCAGGAGGAGAATGTTGTAGCTGGATTCAACTTAAATTGCGGGTTTTGCTTTTGTTTGTTTTGTTCTTGGCTTAGAACCATGACCCCTCCCTGTTTTCACTCATTTATGTTACTCAAAAGAAGACAGTGTCTCTAGCTTGTGTGCGTGCGTGCGTGCGCGCGTGATGATTTTATTTAAGTAAAAAAAGAGGAAAATACTTTCATCTGGAGTCTTCCATCGGTCGTATTCTGAAGCATGCAACAGCTGTATTGGTGTGTGCCGGATGGCCTGCCACCACAAGGCCTCCTTCCACCTGGTTAGCAGACTACGCCGCCCAGCCAGTGTTCCGCCCACCCTTTTCTGACCTCCTGCTGAAGAACATGCTCCGGGGTGAACTCCCCTAAGTATAGATCTAGGATCTGGTTCCCTTCTGTACAGTTCTACCATTTATCCATCAATCTGGAAACCGCTAAACTGATCCACAATCAGCCGCCGTGGGCAACTTCACTCGGCACCAAAGGCACCTGGCCCGAATGGACAGACTGTCTCTCTGGGCCCAGCCAGTGGTGTGATGTCATTGTCCGTGTCTGACATGGTACCCTATACCCTACGTAGAGCACTTCGTAAACACCCTCCTTTCGATTGAATTCAGGTACGTCTGACTGGATCCCTGTTCAATAATGGGTGCATATTAATGGTGCTTGTGTCACAATTTTCTTCTCCCTGAAGTTGTTGGTTCCAGGCACTAGCCTTGGATTTAATGGGTGTTTCCCCGAACCTGGTTCTGGGGCCCAGAGTGGTACTCTGTTTTTGCCCTTGCAAGTCTACCTGTTTGACATGGACAGCTATATGATAAGTTGAATCCAGTGTGATCCCGCTCTGAGAGACGGAGCACCTCTTTGGGGAACCAGGACTGGGATTGGAAAACACTGGGTTAAACGTAGTACTAACATAAATGTACTCTCCTTTCAAATCCTTGAAGTGAACAGTTGCACATTTCAGGATGAAGCAGAGATTTTTGGAAGTGTTGCAGTTTTCTAGTAGTGAATTCTGTAGGGCATAGGGTACCGTTTGGGACACTTGAGGACAATGCTTTTCTACTGTTCTTGGATAATGAACCACGGCCTGAGAACATAACCATGTCATAAACAACTGTAGACAACCCCTGTGCGTTGTCAACATCCACAGGAAAATATAAGGATTTTAATGTTGTATTTTATGCATGATATTAATAAAGGTGTATATAAATCTGATATGTTCAGCAGATTGTGGTTAAATTACAGGGGTGGGCAGATGGAAATGTAATCCCTTTTTTAAAAGCTTTCTATTTCTTTTTCATGGTTTTAGAACTTTAACTATAGTGAAGTCACCTAACTAGACACTGTCTTCTTGAGACTCTGAAACATGATGCTAAGCTTTTGGTTGAACTGTCAACTGTTGGCTGTGATTCCTTTTTTGTTTTCCCTTCAATAAAGTTGCTAAAATATATGAACGATTGCTCATTGATTTTTCTGCACTCTGTCAAGTCACTGTGTTCTGTTCGTTAATGTAGCGTTTTTAGGGTAACCTTGTCATCTGGACTTCAGGGCCTGTTTTGCAATACAAAGGTCAAGCGTAGTCGAGGGTGAATTCCACTGAGCTTTTTTTTCTCTTTGTGGTCCAAGTTGTGGCGTAATTAAGGTTTAGACCTGCAGGCAAAGGTTGAATAAATACGTGGGTGTATGTATGTTTTACCTGTAGTACTGTTACTTGAATGGAGGGTGGATGTAGCTTATTTCGTGTTACGATTAACATTTAATAATGGTATGCATTGGAGGCTGAACATTTTGCGTCTTGTTTTTTACTCGGACATACCCTGAACTGCAAACAGGCGTAAGCAATCCATCCATAAGCATCATGAGCAGTCTAACTTAATCGAACACAGTCAAATCACAATTTGTTTACATGCACACAATACATACAAGACGGGAATAACAATTTGGTTATTGATTGCTTTTACTCTGTTGAAATCGTATTGTTGTGTTGTATTTCTATTAGGTTACACTTAAAGCTAAGCCTTTAGGTGTACGATTATTTTATTTGTTAGTAGATATGTAATAAATCTAGACCGACGTTTATTTCCCCCAACAGTTTGTCAACAGAGTTGGTTAAATTATCTGATCATTTTGATAAATCGCCTGATCGATGATATGATGAGCTTTGTGACATGTTTCAATGTGGTCACGTGACGCGTGGCAGTGCACCTGATGTGTCACATGATTTTGATCACAAGGAAGGACCACGGTGTTTCAAGTTTAAATCGGTTTTAATCCAGACACAGTTTGTAAAAACTTTTCTATACATTTGTTTTCTATGTGTTGCACGCCTTATTAGATCTTGATGATAGTTTGTTCTGATCTGTTCCCTGCAAATACATGTACATATGTAATAAATCTAGACCGACGTTTATTCCCCCAACAGTTTGTCAACAGAGTTGGTTAAATTATCTGATCATTTTGATAAATCGCCTGATCGATGAAATGATGAGCTTTGTGACATGTTTCAATGTGGTCACGTGACGCGTGGCAGCGCACCTGATGTGTCACATGATTTTGATTACAAGGAAGGACCACGGCGTTTCAAGTTTAAATCGGTTTTAATCCAGATACAGTTTGTAAAAACTGTTCTATACATTTGTTTTCTATGTGTTGCACGCCTTATTAGATCTTGATGATAGTTTGTTCTGATCTGTTCCCTGCAAATACATAATGCGACAGCATGAGTGTGTTCAGACAATTAGGAAACATTTTATTTTTCGTTTTTTATGTGTGGAGTTTTCACGTTATATTTGGTTACAGTGTATACGGAGACGAGCGTCTTGAGCTTAGCCTAAATGGAAAATGGATCCTACAGAACTCGAATGGATCTTTGTCGTTTCCTGCCGAGGTCCCGGGTTGTGTCCATTCAGCTCTGCTAAAACAGGGCTTTATCCAGGTATTGTGAGTTTTTTTACTTTCCCTTTGGTTAGTTTTGAATGTGGAATTTACTTCAATTTACTTGATAAATCAGGCTCTTTCGTTTTCCTCTTCGCGTTTTTTCGTTTTTTCCCCTCAGGATCTCTACTTCAGGTTCAACGATGTAGCTTACAGGTGGATTGTCCTGGACAACTGGACATACTCTATTTCATTTTCTTCCACCAATGAGCTCAGGTACTCTGTTCTTAGTACATCATTGCAAACATAATCTACTCCCAGTCAATCCAAACTTCGACACCCATCATACCACTGTCAGAGTAACTCCCTTGAATGCTCCAGGGCTAAACAGAGAGTCCAGCTGGTGTTTGAAGGGGTGGACACAGTAGCGTCCATCTTTCTTAATGGCGTCGTCGTTGGAAATACAGATAACATGTTCCGCAGATATGTATGAAAACTATATTATTTCCAAGAAGTATATTTCGGTTGTCACAAAGTCCATGGTTTTATTACACTACATAATTTAAAGCACAAAGCAGTGCATGTTGACACGGTTCTTCTTTTTCATGACAGAGCCACACAGTCACATTACCTCCTGCTAATATTGTTTTCTAATCCTCAGGAGTTCAGCATTGGCCAGATGTTGAGAGGAGGGGAGAACAATGTGGAGGTGCGCCTCCTTTCCCCTGTGGTGTACTCCACAGAGAGGAGTCAGGCCCACTCCTCCTACACTGTTCCTCCTGAATGCCCTCCTCCGGTCCAGAAGGGAGAATGTCATGTCAACTTCATAAGAAAGGTGACCGGTTCAACTATTTTGCACTTTATTGCATTTATGTCTGTATCTCTTATTGTTGATCGCTTACTTTGTTTGAGTGAGATCCATGAAATGGATAAGCCGTAATGTAATATTTGTGTGCATGTTCCAATATATTTGTGGATGTCTGACATTGTTCAAACATTGGTGAGCTCTCCTGCAGAGAAACTTTCTCCCAAAAACCTGTTTTTCCAGAAATCTTCTTATGCCACCCTCTTCCCATGATTGTTATTTCCTCACCAGGCTCAGAGTTCCTTCAGCTGGGACTGGGGACCCTCGTTTCCCACTTCGGGACTGTGGAAAGGCGTCCGTCTTGAGGCTTTTGATGTGCTACGAATTACCCACCTCTCCACTGTACCAGTCTATAGTATGTTGTTCTCTTTATGTTTCAGTCTGCAGGGGGTGCTATGGTGGAGCTAATTAGGATATCCAAGTCCCCCTGCAGGTTGCAGTGGGGTGGCTGGGAGGAAGTTCCTGTGTTTTTGGGGATACTTTCAAGTTGAGGCTAAGTTGTCAAATATGCAGTGGAGGTCGCAGAAGGTTCTGAACAACTGTCAGGCCCTCTTTCTAACTGCTTGGCTGCTTTAATGTTCTGGTACCGATTGGGCACCATGGGTAACTTCTAAGACCATTTTTTGGTCTCCCCAACATTGCACATCAGGCGTGTTTTGTTGTTTTAATCAGGGGGCGAAGGTGGATGTTTGCTCCAGGCTCTGCTTTTTGCTAACAGTTGCATAGGCTCTTCTGTAACAGTTGGATGGGCTCTTCTGTAACAGTTGGATGGGCTCTTCTGTAACCGTTGCATGGGCTCTTCTGTAACCGTTGCATGGGCTCTTCTGTAACCGTTGCATGGGCTCTTCTGTAACCGTTGCATGGGCTCTTCTGTAACCGTTGCATGGGCTCTTCTGTAACCGTTGCATGGGCTCTTCTGTAACCGTTGCATGGGCTCTTCTGTAACCGTTGCATGGGCTCTTCTGTAACAGTTGCATGGGCTCTTCTGTAACAGTTGCATGGGCTCTTCTGTAACAGTTGCATGGGCTCTTCTGTATCAGCAGGTGTTGTTGGAGAGTTAAAGCATGAGCTATTGTTATTTGTGTACAGGTATGGCATAAATTTCATCTCTGGGAAAGTTGAAATTTTTTCATTCTTTTACATATTTGGACATCTGAACATTTAATATTCACTGTAACACTTGATGGCTAAAGGTAACTTAATTTAAGAAATGTCACTGAAATATAAGAATTTCCAATTGTAATTTCATAGTGAGAAAAATATTTACACCTTTAGCTTCAATAGTTGGTGTGTCCCCATTTGGCTGAAATTATTTAATGTAGCTGTTTCTTGTAACTGTCTATCACTTACATTGCCTGTGAAGTTTTTGCACACTCATCGTTACCGTACTACTTCATCTATGTTACGTTTGAGGACTATCTTGCACACCGGGCCAAATTTACATCCCCCTCGCAGGATTTCAGTCGGGTTGAGATTGGATCTGGGCTTTGACTTAGTCATTTCATAACACTCCGTTTCTTATTTTTGAGCCATTCTGTTGTAGATTGGCCTGCTTGTTTTGGATTATTCCACAGATCCATGTTCATCTAATTGACAGGTTGCCTCATTCTTGTCAAGAATTCTGTTACAATAAAAACAAATCATGGTTAAATGTTCTATATTTTTCGATTATTCAATAGTGGAAGCATGTACATGAATTGCTTGGAAATGACTGCCACCTCTCCCAGACTTGCATTGAAAAATAATACCTCTTTCTTGGAGGTGTATTGATTTTTTTTTCTATATTGATGACAGGCATTTTGACCCTTTAACTCTGAGCATGTTGAAACATTTTTGTCCCAGTCTATAGTGAGCTGCTCTCTAACAGCTCTTGACATTCATTTGTGGCTGCCTGATAGTCTGTATAAAATCTCACTATCAAATATTTTGTTGTGTTTGTGAGTGAGCGCTCCACACAGAGATTATATTAAGTAAAATAATTGTGTTTATAAAACTACTCTACACATGTCTGTGGTTCTAGCCAAGTCCTCTTCCCCTTCCTATCTCCCAGACTCCTCTTTGTCGCAGTGGGTGGTGGAGGTGGAGGGCTTGTTTGATGCTGTGGAGCAGACCACAGTCCGGGTCACCCTCTCAGTGGTGGAGCTGTGGACGGAAGAGATGTTCACTGTGCACTTTCTTCCTGGACAACACAAGTGCTCTCTCAGCCTCCATGTCAACCAGGTGAGGAGGGTCTGTCGAGAAGATAAGGGGACTGCTGTATGTCTGTTTCCCTATTCTCTTCATTGAACTACTTTTGACAGGAGTACGTGTCACCCTGTTCTAAGGAGGATAAAACCCTTCAGTGTCCCTGTTAGGATAAAGATTCCTAATATAAGTGCGTGCGTTTAGAGCAGCCAGGTGAAGCTGTGGTGGCCCACTGGCCATGGTGAGCAGCCCTTCTATCGTCTTAGAGTGACAGGAGCCATGATTGGGGGAGAGGTCATCCTCAGTTTGGACACAAAGGTCAGAGGTCAAAGTAAACCCTCTTTCTCCTATTCTCGCCATCTCCAGTATACCCATCTTCCTTTCTGTTTGTCTTTAAACTGTACATGAATCTGTTTTGTACCCAGGTGTATTTCACCTCCATCTCTTCCATGCTGTTCCCCAGTTATATTTGATATATTTCTCATGTAATCCCCAGATGTCTTGTGTGTTTTATTGTTGTCTCTTTTTCATGTGAATTCCCTACCCAGGTGTATTTCCGTACAGTGGAGCTGGTCCAGGAGCCAATAGCTGGTTCCCCAGGGCTGAGTTTCTACTTCCGGGTCAACAGGAAGCCCATTTTTTTGAAGGGGTCCAACTGGATCCCAGCTCATGCCCTCCAAGACCTGGTCAGCCCTGCTGAGTGAGAAACAGTTCTTTTACACATTATACTTCTTACATGTGGTCTATATTTTAGTAGGCTAAATATCAGTTGTTTCTCATTGAATTTCTATTAATTTGTGACTAACCTGATTAAGCTTTTCATCCAGCTAATTATTAGAGTCAGGTGTTCTAAATTAGAGTTTGATAGAACTGGCAGGAAAGTAGATCTCCAAGAACAGGGTTAGAAAGCCCTGGTCTACAGTAACCTAATCTGCTTCAGAATGGTCTCAGTAAGGTTGCCCGGTGAAACCCTTGTGATTGGTGTCTGACATACTAGGTCATCCTGCGTAACTGTTTGACAACAGGGGTGTTTTGTTTCAGTGTGCGGAACCTGCTGCAGTCGGCCGTAGACGCTAATATGAACGCCCTCAGAGTCTGGGGGGGAGGAGTTTATGAGCAGGACCTGTTCTACGATCTCTGTGATGAGATGGGAGTCATGGTAACATCATTACTGACAATATCGCACTCTGGATCACAGATTGAATTCTCTGTTTCATTGGACAGAAAGGTTGAATGGTCTTGAGAGACAGGACCAGTTACAATGCAGTGGGATTCAGTCTGTTTTGCGTTGTTTTTCTCAGTTTGTATTTGAATTTGTTTAGATGAAAATGGGTTAAACTCTCTCGCAGCATGTTCTAGGAGAAGCGTCTTGTTTTTGCTTAGGCACATGTATTCAATGCAAACGTTACAATGCCACTGGTAATTTGTATTTTGCTCCTTTTTAAAAACAAAACAAAAAAATATCAAATTGTCTGTCCACAGATCTGGCAGGACTTCATGTTTGCCTGTGCCATGTACCCCACTGACTCAGACTTCATGGAGACCATTAGAGAAGAGGTCATTCAGCAGGTGAGCTGCACCAGCAAGCTGATGGCTAAAGCCTTGTCCCTCTGAGTCCAAATGGCGAGCGGCTGCTCAGAGGGACGCTACAGAGGCCTGCTTGGTGTAGCATTCCATGGCCATGTCTTTATCTAGGACTTATTTCCTCATTGTCATGTGATCACCTGTTACTTCCTCTCTCCACATGCAATCAGGTGACGCGTCTGAAGTCCCACCCGTCAGTCATTGTGTGGAGTGGAAACAATGAGAATGAGGCAGCCTTAGCCACTGATTGGTTTAAAATCCCTGTGGCCCAGCGACCACAGTACTACACAGACTATGTGTCTCTGTATGTGGATAACATCAGGGCTATTGTTCTGGAGGTGAGGGACAGAATCACAAAGTGTTTTAATTAGAAGTGTAATAATAATAATAATAATAATAATAATAATAATAATAATAATAATAATAATAATAATAATAATAATAATAATAATAATAATAATAATAATAATAATAATAATAATAATAATAATAATAATAATAATAATAATAATTGGATATCCTATAACCTCTAGTTTCTCAGTTTGAACCAGAGTACAATCCCATATATTACACTACTTGAGCTATAGAGTGGTATTTGTTTTCAGTTCAACCAGGTTTCTTGTCCCCTCAGGAGGACGGTAGTCGTCCATTCTTGGTGTCCAGTCCCACTAACGGGGCCGAGACAGAGAGGGAAGGGTGGGTGTCCCGGGACCCATACAACCTCCACTACGGAGACACACACTATTACAACTACAGCCACGACTGCTGGGACTGGACAGCCCTGCCACGCACTCGCTTCGCCTCGGAGTATGGCTTCCAGTCCTGGCCCTCCTTCTCCACACTGCGGAAGGTCTCACAGTTGGGAGTTCACCCGATGCTAAGGATTGTCATTTCCTGAAATTAAAGCAGGGTTGTTTTGTACGGCTGTCGTCGAGGGATGTTTGTTCAGGCAGTGTCCGTTTTTACTGATCCAAATGCCTTGGTCTTTAACATTCTTCACGGATGATGTCGTCAATACTGTCTGTGCATCTCGTACTTCCATAGGGGCAACTGAAGTAGCACAAATGTAGCATAAAAGGCCTGTGAGGATTCTCTTCATCTCTGATACCCATAAGTCCTTTTTTCACAAAAGATTGTAACTCCCTGTTTTACCTCTGAGCTGAAAGAATTTTACAATTGGCATTTCCCTAAGAAATGTCCCTAACATAAAAGGAGTGTCTCCTCCCTCGTTAAAGGAAACCAAAACGATCTGTAATTTAATTAATGATACTTCAGTGTGAGCTGTAACCGATTATCTTCAGGAACGTGTCTGTGAGAAATTAACATTCTCTTTAATAGGACGACTGTGGTTTGAAATGTTGGGTATTGACCAGTCCAGGGGGAGCTGACTGCTGTTCTGATTTGTTTCTGTGCGGACTGAAGCCATATGGACTCAAAGTACTGTCCTGCACAGGAAATTGAGTGTTTCTTCCGAAGGTTTCAACCTCCCAGACTCCCCTGACCGGAGTGTGTTGCTTTTCCGTCCATAGGTATCAATACCTGAGGACTGGAGCTATGACAGTAGCTTCTCCCAACACCGCCAGCACCATGCCAAAGGGAACCAGGAGATGTTAAAGCAAGCCGGGTTACACTACCACCTTCCAGACTCCCCTGATCTACTGCAGAGATACAAGGATACACTGTACATCACACAGGTACACCAGACTCTCTTCATATCGACTTGTTCAATATACTGTTGGAGGTAATCTCTGTCTCAGGACCGGTGTTCACTAGGACTGGTCCTTCCCCAGGTGATGCAGGCCCAGTGTGTAAAGACACAGACAGAGTTCTACCGGCGCAGCCAGAGTGAAGTGATTGACGGGAAAGGTCGCACCATGGGAGCGCTCTACTGGCAGCTCAATGACATCTGGCAGGGTCCGTCTTGGTCCTCTATAGGTGCGTCGTGTGATATCGTTTCACAAATGACCCCCTATTGTCACACCCTATTCCATGTACACTGTACTATTTTGACCCAGTCTCTAGGGTACAACATAGGCAATATGATGCCATTTATGACACCACTCTTTTTACTGGCACATAGAAGGTTCTTATTAAATCCCGCTTTGGGTTTCTACTCTTTTATTTGTTGAAAATGGATGGTGTCGGTGAACCTCTAGACTCACAAAGACGTAGTGAAAGTGGGTCATGGGCGTGACTCCCATCAGAACCGCCCATTATCGCCTCTATCAATCGGTCATGTAAAAAAAGCCTTTTTACATCAGCGGTTTCACAAAGTGCTTATACTGACACCCAGCCTGAAACCCCAAAAAGAGCAAGAAGAAACCAGGAAAGAAGACACCACAGTTAAGAACGTCCTACTGGTGTTGGAACCTCGGGAAGAATCCCAGAGAGGAGCCAGTATCTGTGGGGTGGACAGTTATTTTCTGGCTGTGCCAGTGGAAGATTATAGTAGTAAATGTCCCTTTTTGGGCCACCTCAGCATTGACCGAGGGTACCAATACAGATCGGCTGTGTCCAGATTACAAGGAAGGAGATTACTAGGTGGACTTTGGCAAGGGACAAACTTGAGCCGCCTGGCCAGGTAGTTCTATGGCATGGTCCAAAGACTCTGGTCCTGTAAAGATTCTACAGGACACCAGAGAAATAAGAGGGAGCATTCCTCAGATCCAGTAGGATACTTGAGTATAGATTTCCGACACACAGTATTCCCCCAGAACACAAAATATTACAACGTGAAAACCAGGGACTGGGGTCTCAAAGACCCTGTCTGAAGGTAACCCCTTTACAACCTGTACCACCATCTAGTTACTACCTGTCTGAATATTGATCGAAAAATGTGTGCGGGCTAAACAGCACTCCCAATCCTCTTTAAATATATATAAATATGAATATATTTATATGAATATATGAAATGATTTCTTGTCTGGTGTGAAATTAATTGTTGTTCTCTGTCTACAGAGTTTGGTGGGAAATGGAAGATGCTACACTACTTCGCTCAGGAATTCTTCTCCCCGTTGCTGCCGGTTGGCTTTGAGGATCAGGGCGTTCTCCTGGTGTATGCTGTGTCCGACCTGAGCCATGACCTTCACCTCAGGGCTGTGGTACGTTGGCGCTTTCATTTTCTGCCCAATTACTCAACATCTAATGAAACTAATTAAATGTTTGAAGAATGAGTTCATTCGTGGAAGCAGTTGTCCTGGAATAGAACAAAAATGAATGTGCCTAACACATGGTAAAATAATAAAAACCGGATTTGTAGCCATCAGTATATTAGACTACATTTAGACATTATTGGGACACCACGGATTAGTTTATTCAAACAAATAACAGCCTTTTAATCACTGGTGAAAATATATTAATCAGATCATCTCAAAAATAATTATTTGATTCTAATGAATAAAAACAAATTACTGATATGAATCAGAATTGGACTTCCTGTATAATTGTAGTCACAGATGTTTTGAATATTTGAACAGTCTGTCCGGGTTTTGTTTCTGTGGCTATGATGTTGGTTTTAGTGTATGGTTGGAGCAGTAGGTCATACTGACTGATGATATCAGGTTTCACTGTACGGGTGGAGCAGTAGGTCATACTGACTGATGATATCAGGTTTCACTGTACGGGTGGAGCAGTAGGTCATACTGACTGATGATATCAGGTTTCACTGTACGGGTGGAGCAGTAGGTCATACTGACTGATGATATCAGGTTTCACTGTACGGGTGG
>JACXGJ010001347.1:0-86604 GCA_016801105.1 Esox niger | reverse complement strand
CACACACACACACACACACACACACACACACACACACACACGTGTGTGCGCACACATATTATAATATTATTTCTTTGTTTTATTAACACATGGGAATCTTTTATAATGAGTTTTTCTTTCTGTAATCCAGAGGCTTAAAATGAAGTATTTGCCACCACATTATTAAAAACCAGCTGAAACAAGCCTGTTATTAAACAAATAATGATTTTAATCATGTTACAGTTCAACCAAGGTAGAGAGATTAAAACAAAACATGCATCTACAAGTTTCCAAAAAGATAAAATGTTCTGGATATATCAAAATTCGGCCCAAATGATGTTCAGTTGATCAAAGCAACCTTTCTTGTTAGTCCAAATTGAGTTTGACCTCTCTAGTAGCCCTGCTTTTTAGAAAATCATCCAAAAACTTATTGACACAAGCCAAAAGGTTGATGTAGCTAAATGTAATGTAATGATGATCCGTCATTTAACTTGAATGGACTAAAAATCCATGTTCCTTTTTGGTTCCGGAAAGGTCTTGAACAATATTTTTATGGAAATTAATGAACACAAATTCTGGGGTTATTGATTGTGCCAAACTGAATACTAACATCTTGTTAACATCAAAACATGCCTCTCATCAAAGAAATCTGAGCAGGGTAAGCTAATAACGGGACTTTTCTATATTCTCTGTGTACAACATTGTTGCACTTTCAGCAGGTGACTCTCTGATTCACCTTTGTGTAGACAGCACTATTTTGTGTTCATCTGGTCCCTTGTTGAACTCTACACTGACCACTGGCGAAACCAGGCCGGGGGAAATGAATACAACCCCAACATGAGGTCTAGCACTCCTATTAACTGCCCCAAGAGTGATTCAAGAAGCTGTCGATGCACGTTCTTTGAGCTGAGAAGATCTTTATGCTCTGGAAATAGCCGTTCTAACTGGTACCAGCTTATTTACAAGTCCCTCTAGATCCACAATTCTGCTAACTCCTCACTAATTGTAAAAGACTCACAAACTTCACAAATGTATCACTTTTTATTGTCTTACTTGCAAAAATACAAGACTGCTACTTAATGATCTGCTGAATTGATAATACATGTACCAAGCACCTTATATGGATGTGCATTGTGTCTCACCTCATGTTTTCCGAACTCATAAACGTAAATATTAATAAAAGTGAATATCTAATGTAAAATAAGTTGCCCTTGTGGAAACAGATTGGGAACCCCTGGAAACACCTGTGATAAGATCATTTATATCAGAATAGTTTCAGCAGATGGAGCCATTGAGCTGCTTCGTTATTGGATTTGTTCTGAATGTTTTTTTGAGTTGCCAAGTCACTCTTAAAGGTATGAAAGCTTTATATTTTGCTAAATTTGTCTGCTGTCAATAAAACCTGATGGTCTGTCTAGATTATATCTGTGGAATCAAAAGAGCCCAGCAGGACTTGGAAGGAGAAATTCGCATTTATTGAATCCTTCCACCAACAAACCCATACCAACAGACCACCATCCACCCATTCAAACAGACCACCATCTACCGATACAAACAGATCACCATCTACCGATACAAACAGACCACCATCTACCCACACAAACAGACCACCATCCACCCATTCAAACAGACCACCATCCACCCATACAAACAGACCACCACAAACTAATACAAGTTATTAGGTTGGGGGTCACCAGGACAATCAGACAGGAGACTGTGGTGAACAACAGCCATCCCTGTCAGAAAGTGTACAGTGGCTCACAAGGGATATTACGGCCTTCAGGTAAAAGATAGCCAGTGAAGCACTCAAATCCAAGAAGTGTAGAAGTAAGGCTGTTATTAAAAAATGGGTGTGGTGCAGTTATGAAAATACCACAAGATAATGAGGTGTAAATATTGTCATATTTTTTTCAACAATATCATATTGAATTTAGTGTAGCACGAGTTCAGAGGCAGGATGAGATTTGACGGATGTTCAGGCAGAGGTGTGTTACCTCAGAGACCTGTCACATGAGAAATCAGAGTACAGAATCATGGCTGACGTGTAATTCACAACAGAAGATGGAGGAGATGTGCAGGGACCTTCCTGATTGAATGGCCTCCTCTTTGTACTGGCCACAATTCCCTGATTCTGTGCGGGATTTCAATTTCCGCCACATCTGGGCATTGAAAGACCTTCGCGCCGTGAACGAACAGAAATGGACTTTACCACTGCCAAACTCATACTAACCTCATCCTTGTCTATTGTCATAGATAGTAAAGGCCCAACAAAGATGAGTTTCCTGCTGAATAGTGTCATTGGTATCAAAGTAGAGAGAAAATGCATTTGATACATTAAAGTGTCTGTCAGATCTGATATTAGGCTGAGATAAAGCAAGAAAAAGGGTTAGAGAGAGTCTCCATAAGATATCTGTATTTCTGTGAAATGTCAACCATATTAAAGCATGAATCTAATAGAGGGTATTACTTCTCATCAAAACAAATGTCTGATTTTCCTGCATGAATATTCAGTCTTACCCCAGAGTCTCAGGCATAAAGCCTTCAGGATTTAAAAGTACTTTACTTAACCTGAGCAAACATTCATCTTCTATTACAGCCACAAGGAGCAATAAAACGTCTGTTTACTGAATCCATCCTAGAATTAATTAATCTAAATGGAATTTACACTTAATAGCTGCAGATTGAAAAGATAATATACCTCTCTTTACTGTAACTCCAGGGCCAATGCTGTGACAGTTCCCTTTGAATTAATGAACCTTTCGGATTTTACAGTTGAATCTTAAATGTAAAAACATCTGTGCGTGTGTTCTTGTGTGTGTTCTTGTGTGTGTGTGCGTGCTTGTGGGTGTGTGTGTGTGTTGTGAAAGGGATAAGATATCCCATAGTACTGAAATGCTTCCAAATGGCTGTACTGTACATACATCTTAAGCCTTTTACAAGCATAGCACCTGTCATGGACCAAAATAGAGCAGGGAACACGATTCATCTGCTTTGAATTTATCCCTCTTATGAGTAGTTCACTTCCATAATTTTAAGCAATCCAAGGTTAGGTAGAGATTGCATGCTCATCAACACCACCAAAATATGCAATTTGGCAAAAAATTCCTTCAATTGTATTGACTTAAAAAAGGTTGTATTGAAAAGAAAAATATGAATCTGTTACAGTGAATGAATGAAGGAATTGGTTTGAAAACCATCAATACCCAATGTCAGTACAAAGGTTGCTTTGCTAGTCTTCCATGGGACATGCAAATAATTCTTAATGAGTTTTAAGCTGACATGAAGGACAAGCCCAGACCGATATTTGTGAAGAGGGAGGAATTAATCTTTCCTTCATAATTCTAAAATAATTTGATTCTATCAATCCATGTGATGTAGATTTAGATCATTTGGGCAGGTTGGTAGGTGAGTGAGGGGTTAAGGTTAAAGATACACTATTGAAACAACAGACAATTCCTCCCTATTACAATGTGTTCTAGATGCAGAGAACACTTCAGCCATAAATTATCACTCAGCTTGTACAAATGCCAGTAACACTCTCCAAAAACCTGTAACCCTCTCCAAGAGTTCCTTAGCGCTGCTCCACATGCATACGTGCACTCACTCACTCACACACACACACACACACACACACACACACACACACACACACACACGTGTAGACACACCTTACATAGTGGCACATTCAACATATTAGAAGGAATGTAGAACACAGAAGAACACAGAAAGAAACCAACTTTAAGTGTAATGTATTCATTTTTAGTTTTATAAGAAAAGCATGGTAGTAAGGATCTGGTTCAGAATTTAAATGACCATTGGCATATTAACCAATAGTCAGAATTTGTCAATGAACCTGAGATGAGGTTTACTTGCACTTACTAGCATACAGCCGGCATTTGGTATGGGAACTAGCCTAACCACAGATAGAACAAAGGCAGATGTTTCAGCAGAAGAATGAATGTGTAGCATTTCTGCTTTTTACCAAATGTTTACGTTTTAATCATTTAGCAGACGTTCTTTTCCAGAGAGACTTAAAGTTCAAGGCAGAACAAATTTGTTTCACCTTGTCAGATAATGAATACAAACCAGTGACATCTGACCTTAAACTACAGTATAAACGCTTGGCTCTCTACAGTAGCCAATAGTGGGAGATGAAGCAAGAAGGCACTAGGCTGACATTCTGTCAATTTTGTGATTGATTTTACATTTGATCTGAAAAGTTTGTTTCCCAAAACTAGAAATGTGGACTGATTTCTTTAGACGAGACCAGTCGTTTTAAAACTGTATTGTTTAAAAGTAAACATGAAAATACATGCTAGAAAGACCTAAAAATACTATCGCTATACTATAACTGCCTACACCCAGAAGGAAATACTCCCAAAGCCTGAAAACAGTAAACAGTAAAGTAAATTGTCAATGTTGTAGCATATTACATCTGGAGCCTGTGGGAGTTCTGCAGTGTGGAGCTGAGCTCCCTCTGTCCTCTAGAACCACCCCTGTGTTCTGTGTGTTCTGTGACCTTGGGACAGGGCTGGTTTCTCATGAAAACGTTTTCTCTGAACCACTTTCTTCTCAGGGCCACAGAAAGCAGCCTTAGTCCTGCCAGAGTATTCAGAAAGTACTAAATTACTCTGACGGGAGAAGGACTTTCACCAAAGATCAAGGTCACCTGCATGTCTACACTCCTCTAAAGTGCCTGGTTGTAGAATAGTATGAAACTCCATTTGCAAAAATCTTTTAGTGGGAAATTTCTCCTAAAACCTGCTCCCCATTCAAGGCGCGAATAGCTTCAATGAGAAGAAACAGGAGACTGATCCAACAAGATTAGCAGATGTCTTATAAGGGTAACAAACTCACATTACAAAATCAAATACATAAACCACAAGCAGTCTTTTATATTCTGAAAGTGACATGAGGGTGTTAAGCTCTACCTGCATCTTGTTCCACTTCTGTTGGGTATAATAACTGAAAGCAATTTTATCAAGCCACCCCTGGTGTATCCATCATAAACCAGTCACTTGTTCATGTACTGTAATTTGTGGTTTGGGATTTGAGTGACAATGTGGTGTAAGTTTCTGCAATAGAGCTTTGTACACAATATAGAATGTTGTCCTCTTCTTAATAAGGAAGCCTACCTATGTTTACAAATAAAATAATATTTCTGTAATCTAAAACTTCAATTTTCATGTTCAATTTGTATTCTTACTAGGCAAACTGGTCGCTCTTTATTATATTATGAGTCCTAGAGAACAACATGTGCTTCTGTTCGCATTTAGCAGGAGTTCATGATCTAATAATAATTTCTGGAGCGCTTGAAATCCTTATGAAAGGAGCAGTTGAGTACAATAGTCAATAAAATGCAATGTGATGACATTGAGTAAACATGAAAAACGTAGTGGATTTTAAGATTTCTTTTTAAAGACAGTGAGGAAAGATAGAGGAGAGGATTTTGGTTAAATGAATAGTGGGCCAGATTTTAACCCAGGGTGTTCCAGCCCATGAGCACCAGATTCCAATGCCGAGACCACTGACAGGACAAAATGACAGGATAAAATGATTTTCTCACAATGAATTGAGACTAGTTGACAACTCAACCAAATGTAAATGAAAACCAGACATTGAACTGACGTCAGGGCCAAGGCAGAAGTCACTGAACTGACTGTCAAGTCATTGCATTTACAATGTGGTGACTCATTCTCCAAACCAGTCTACTGGTGAAAAATAATGGCATCAGGTGTGGCCTATTAAAGCTAAAAATATTATTGTAGGTTAAAATTACCTGGAATCCTGTCCTTTTCTCTTCCCTGTTACTACTGCCAATGCTTGCATAGAGCAGTTAGGCAGTGGAAAAAAATTCAGGGAGGTGTAAGGAAAGAATCTGATGAAAATGAATGAACCGATATGCATAATAGGACCTCATCTACCAATGTGCTTCCCAATCCTCTCGGCTCCCCTCCGCTCCATTTCCACACAGCGGCAGCGTACTCTGGCTGTCTCCTCCTGTCTCGGGGAGGTGCTACCCTCTGTTCCCTTGAAGTTAACAGATAGGAGGGGAACACAAGTGGGAACACTCAGTTCCAATTTTAAGTTTCATTTTTTTATCAAGATTTGGGATATGAGATAGCCCACGAGTGATCCTTTACATCTGCAGAATTTAGTGGAGGAAATTACACTTGTAATTTGACATGTTGTTACCCCTATGTTACAGGGACTCAGCTAATAGACTCTATGTTCTCATCATCAGAAGAAGATGGAGAGGATGGAAGAGATTACTAGATAACTACTGGATTCTAACCTTCCTTCTGAGTGAATAAATGTACCTATTGTAGTGTAAACTCCTTAGCTTTCTAGGAATTGTGTCTACGTGGCCTTGAACTATTAAAAGAGTGGTTGCTGTCTTAAGAAACCAACAACAAACTCCATGTTCTACCAACTTAGCGTTCAGCATTCACTTCATTAAACCTTAAAAGGGAAAACTTCCAAATGTTACTTAATGAAAATAGTTCTGAGGGACCACATTGTAGGCCTGTTACACAAACTACAGTGCCTTTCATTGAAATAAAACAATTGAAGGAAAAAACAAACATGAAACAAAAACAATTCTCAAATATATTTTTGCCACAATTATTGGTGCCCTTTAATTTATAACTTCTGTTTTCCCAGATAACAGCTCTCCTTTTCGCCTTATAGGAGTTTTCTCCTATAATACGTAATGAGGTTGGAGAACACGTCAAAGGGTCTGAGACCATTCCTCCATACAGAACCTCTCCAGATCCTTCAGATTCCAAGGTCCATGCTTGTGAATCTTCAGGTCATCACACAGGTTTTCTATGGGCTTTAGGTCAGGGGACGGGGTGGCCATGGCAAAATCTTGATTCTGTGCTCAGTGAACCATTTTTGTATTGATTTCGAGGGGTGCTTTGAATCATTGCCCTGCTGGAAGATTAAATTACAGCCCACTTTAAGCTTCTTGACAGGCAGTCAGGTTTTGATTTAATATATGCTGGTTATTCATGGAGTCTATGATACCATGTATCTTAACAAATTGTCCAGGGTCTTAGGAAGAAAAACAGTCCCTCAGCTTCAAAGCTCCACCACCATATTTAACATTGGGGATGAGGTAATTTCTGCATGGCTATCTTTCAGTTTACGCCAAACCCACCCCTGCATTTGGTTTTATCTGACCATAGAACCCAGTCCAATTAAATGTTCAGGTAACGTTTGGCAAATTGTTGGCACTTGAGTTTATTCTTTGATGAGAGCAAAGACCTTCAGATTCAAAGCCCTAACTAACATCTGAAATTCTCCAGCTATGATCCTTGGAAATTATTTTCCACTCTAACCATCTTCCTTACTGTGGGTTGGGTTAAAATGTAGACACATTTCCTCTTCCAGGCCAATAAGATATCCAGTTGCTTTGAACCGTTGACCTGATAGCAGAAATTGTTGCCCTGATAGCAGAAATTGCCATTTTCAACCATTGAGCTATTTCCTTGCAACAATTTCCTGATTTGTGCAGTTGAACAACTCTTTGTTGCACATCATTACTGTTTTCTTGGGTCTTTCCCATCGTTATGGATGACTACCTGACCTTCATGTCACCTCATATTTATACCCCAGTGAAAAAGGATCTCATGACCCTTCAAGTGTTTCTAATCACTTTAATATTTTGAATTTAAGACCAATAGGATTAACAGCAAGGAAATTCTTTCACAGCCTGTTTTGCTCATTTTAACCAAGGGTGCTAACATTTTTAGAAGGAAATGTAAATCATGATGTATTTCCGAAATATCAACATGGTCAAGTACATATTTTCAGCCATTAAACGTTAATCCTGAGTGCATCTAATGACTGGTTAATGAGGGCAGAATAAATTTGTATTACAATTATATATGGGATAAAGCTTCAGATCTTTGGACACTTGATAGATAGCCATCTGACTTACACATCACACTCCCTCATCTGATTGGTAGGCAGGCCTTCTGACTTTATGGCTGTTGCCACTAGTGACCAGTTGCTGGGGATGGAATGTGAAAACAGAAATGTAGTTTCATTGAGTTCCTACAAACCATAGTACCTATGCTTTTCCAAATAATAATGCTTTCCCCACATTTGTGACATGACATTTTTTTCTTTAGGGCAATTCTTAATATTCCCATTTGTGTCCCAATGAAAAGGCCTTTAAAATTGAAACTGGGTCAACGGAAGCAAGGAGTGGATTTTGGAGCAGCTTTGTGGTTTGTTGGTTAGAGCAACAGACTACAGACCAATATGTCACTAGATTGCATCTTTATATCAAGTGGGTGAAAACTTGTGTTCATTGCATATTGTCCTTATTTCCCTTAATTGCGATGTTCACGCCCCCTACAGCTCTCAAATTCAAATAGTTTTGGTTACATTCATAAGCCAAATCTCAGTTGGACCTTGTGTGGAAAATGACAAATATCCCCTCACCCTACTAGTCTTTTCCACCACAATATGTATAACGACCGGAATACAGAGGCAGTGTACACTGAAGAGCAGAGCGTTGACACTTTAATCGAAGCTGAGGCAGAGGCACAGAATAAGCAGCAGGCAAGATCTGAGTTCATTACACAGGCAGATAATATTCAAAACACACAGGTAATCAAGCAGTGTGGCAGAGGAAACAAATTGGGCAGGCTGGCAGATGTAGCCAAAGAGCAGGCAAAATGGTCTAAAATACAAGTGGTCAAGAATAGGTTTGTGAAAACATTCCTTTAGTAGCAAAACTAACAAAACTTTGCCAGGACAGAGGGAACAGAATGCATTATATGTGAAAATATGGGTGAAACAGGTGTTCAGAATTCCAGTGATCATGATCTGGTACGAGAGCTGCATTCAGGAGTCAGACGGTGTGTTCTGGATTTGGACCTCAAAATATGTTGATATGATATTAGCAGCCATCAAAGAAAAATGTCAATCGTGACGTCAGATCGTTCACAAAAAGTAATCCATATTTCAGTTTAATTTAAAAAGTAATTAATTGTTGAAAGAAAGAAAACAAGCCCCGATCTGTGTAGGGAATAATTGTGTAATCTTTAGTCAATCAAAAGTGAAGGCAAACTTGTACACGTGTAGGGGAAATTTGTTTAACATGATCTGTTGCTGTAATTCACCCAACCTCAGCAAGTTAAGAGTGCATTTTGGGATATACCCTTTAAGTCACGGGACTCCCTGAAAACTTCTCTTTCCCTTGTGTTTGGTTCCATATGGAAATGTTACACATGAACATCTCATGCTTACACACTTTACTGCCATTCATGGCCAACCCTAGGCATTAGTGACATAGGGCCCCTAACTGCTATGGGGCCCTGGACAACTAGTGAGCCTCAGACCACTAGAGGAGAGGGGGCCCCCGAAAATCTAATTTGCTTAGGAACCCAAAAAGGCTAGGGCCACAGCTGCCATTGATTATCATTTGAAGTTTGTAGAAGCTATCAAAGGAGAAACGGAATCATGAAGGACTCTTGGCTTACACGCTTCTTTCAAGAACAATCTAAAATCCGTTAGGAAATTAGGGAAATTCTTTAAGAATTATGTGGGCAGAGATATAGCTATAACCCACCTACTATCATTGTTTTACAGTATCGTATACACTTACCACACAGGTGTTACATGTATGCACTTATATGCATAATATTAATTCACCGCTATTAGATAAACTGCTATTCTATGTCTACTGTACTTGCCTATTGCTGCAGTGATTCAAATAAAAAAGCGGCTCATATCAGAGAGGGTGTGGTTTGTGACGTAGGGAAAAGTCTAAGTCTAGTGCGTTTAGGTCACTGTCAAATCTACGAAACTCGGAAAAGGAAGTTGCAAATGATTTACCCAAAGGTGCAGTGGTTACATTATGTCAATGGCAACATGCTAGTGTCTACATGTAGCGTACCTAGCTTATAAGCGTCGTATTTTTTTCTCTATATTCTGTAGTTGTTCGTGCGCGATACGGTAACTCCACGGAACTCCACGCTGAGCTGCAAACCTCCGCAACAAGCACTTGGCTCAATTCACTGACTGGAGGACAGGTTGGTTTAATCAAATTGTTGTTTTTGGGCTATTATCGAATTTAATAATGAAAAACAACTTTAAAGTGAAAAAGGTTAACATTATGATTTTGTAGCATATATATATGAAAGTGACATTTTGAAGAAAAGTAACCGATTTAATATACAAAGCTTACCGCGTTACTAATCCTAACACTTAATCAAGGTCACTGTTGCTTTGTAACCCTATACTTTTTACCTGGGATGTGCTTGAGCAGGTAAACTAGAATATTTCTAGTAAGAATTCGTCGGTTATTGTGCTCTTTGAAAACCGTAGGTTACTATGAATCAGTGAGACATTCGTGTGATTTAGTTGCATTAAGATTTAATCTATGTTTGATTAAACTGATTACAGACCTGGACTCACATTTTAATTATAAGCAGTACTATTCTGTCGACTTGGCACTACCCTGCACTATTATTTTTTACTTGAAATAGGCTAGTCGGTGGCACTGTGAATAACTGTATGCCCTTTTGTAATGTAATGGTTGTATAATTAGCCTTCAGCCAGTTGACCATTACTTAACATGTTATTGTGTTATTTTGACACACCTACTCAATGTCTGTCATCATGCTGACTTTAAATATGATATTGTATCATACCTTAATGAAAGAAACACATGGGCAATTTGAGAGGAAAACAGTGAACGCTTATTGTGGCATGTGTGAAATCAGGCACAAGTGCAAAGTAGAGGACAGTCAGAGGGAGAGGTTGTGGTATTTGTGAAGTTCGGTTTGTCTGTGGGAGATGACAAACGCTGATAAGAGACCAGTCAGATACGAGGCGCATACCCTTATTATGGCTGTCTGCCTGTCTGCTCCAACCTCCCTCCTCCATTTACAGGAATTCATCATCCAGACTGTGAACCTAACAGAGAATGAATGGATAGCCAAGTAGTTTGCTTTGGTCGGTTTTACCAGAAAAAGATCACTTTTAATTATAAGATTAAGATTATATGCCGGCACCAGCGTTCATCACATCAGGCTTATGACCAAAATGACAGCTAGGGCCTTTATGTTACTGGTGTTATCTTATTTACCTAGTTCTATTATCTTTTTACTCAGCAGAATTATATTTATAATTCTCATCATCACATAAACAAAAATAGGCTTATCCATCCATTCGTATCATTCCTGGAGCCCTGCAAAAAAATCAAACAGGATTTACATTTGTCTATCTCCTCTGATAGCCTTGAGACTGCTCACAGCGTGACAGTAATCTTACTGTGGCTTACTCTGCTTTTTCACTTACAAATAACTTGACTCTGGGGAAGCAATGTGTGGGGGATGTCCTGTCGCGTACAAAAATATAACCCAACTCTGCTCATCCCCTTCCGTCCTCCTGCATTTCCAGGGCCTGGAACGCATTCCATTGGCATGCGCCTAAAACACACCAAGGTCACGCTTTCAAAAGACCCCCCCCCCCCTGTTTGTACATACATACACACAAAAAAACGGAGTACACGGTGTAACTAAAACATGCCTGCTGTAACTAAGGGCAGCCCGTTCACACTGCGTACACACTGGGACCCAGGCACCGGTGGCCCTGCCTGGACAGGCTGATGTAGGAGCGTGTGCGCTGTGCGGTCGGCTTTAGCGGACAGGTGTAACCCTACACACAGCTCACAGGAGCGGGTGTCCCTGAGCGTCAGCCGTCAGCCAAGGACCAGAGACGCATGCGTTTCAACTTACACGCGTTCCCCAATATCCCCGCCCGGCTCGGCCGCTGTGTCTACGTTGCACCGTTTCACCTCTGTGTCACATCATGTGTTTGCCCGTACCTGCCTGTCCTCAGTGGCAGATGCGGTCTCATTTTCATCACTGTATTATACCTGTTCTACAACAGAGAGAAGTTGTTTTTACAGGTGTTTTACAGGTTTACTTCACCTGTTTTCTTTTTTTTTTCAGCTGTCTCCTTCGTCTCTTTGGAAAATTAGCTTGTGATACGGCTGGCCTATTCACCTGTCAATTACATCTGCCCCATACTGTGGTAATTCTAGATGGCTCTTGAATAATTATGGTGACCTGTTTTTATTTTATTAAATGGACAATATTTCCCTGGAGATCAAAATGTAACTTAAAGACTGTAATCAAAGTAAGTGCCATTACAGGGAGGTTTGAAGTAGCGAACCATAAACCATGTGGAAACTCATGATCCAGAATAGTTAAACAATTGCCAGTCCAGGTCAGTGTCTGATGCTGGTGTTATTTGGAGCTGGGTGGTTAAGTGGGGAGTAGTTGTGTTACTACAGTACAGAGGTACAGTGCATTGGGCAGGTGTAGGAGCTATAGTGACAGGTGACAGGTAAATTACCTCTGAGCTCTAGGCTCCATAATCAGCCTGTCGGCTCCGCTCAACTTTTTACTGTTCCTCGCCACTCTCACAAGAGTTTTACACTGTCAAAATCAGCCCCTACAGTATACTCTTTCTCCTCCTGTGTAATCTGCTTACAATGCTCGTTTTTTCTCCCTTACTCCAATTGAGTCTTTTCTTCAGCATTTCCTTGTCAGTATTGATGCACAGTGATTGGGGGCTAAATGAGGCTGCTGTGTGGAGGTATGTGTCCCTGGCTGTTTGCCTCCGTTTGAAGGGAAATGATATGAAAACCTGCTTTGGCTAGAGGTGGACTTTCTTAATCAAGCTCTCCTCCACATTGTTTGATCTCTACATTGTCTGCGAATGTTTTAGATACAATACAATGGATGCAAATAATTTGCCCTGTTTTTTTCAGAATCCACACTGACATTGACATTAACCCAGTACACTTCTAAAGACTTGCGCCTAATTGCTAAATGTTGACACATTGTATTATGGCAGAGCCCTGCTAAATGTGTTTTAATCAAAATGTTATTGAAAATTGGTTTAATGAAAATTGACCTACTCACCAATACACTCTAATGAGATTGCTGAACTTCAACCTTTATAGGTAAATGTTGCATACTGTATGCAAAATATAAAAAAAATAAACATTTAAAATTAAGAAGGGTACATTTTATTGAACTTTTTAGTTAGCATTTCACAGAATTTGCGATATACAAGAGGTCACGATGGCATGGAACGCAAAACAATAACACATTTTCCAAAAGTTTGTTGTCGTTCCAGAAGTATTGTTTAAGTATGAGTGGACACATGCCTCCATGCATTCAAAGGAATCACAACCCTGCAGTACAACCCTCAGTTAGGCTTGATGAATTGGGCATTGTTACTGAAGTCCAAATCCTCCCGTGTGTTTTGGGTAATTGGTAGCTACTGTAGCTTAACCTCCGTACACTTCTCAGCCATCCTTTGAACATGGCTGTGTGTGCCTGAATACATATGGGAAGTTCTCTCTTGGTGAGAACATGATGTATTCCAGAGGTACAGTCTCACTTAACAGAGCTGGCAACATGCCCTTTGACCTGTGATGCAGTGCTAGGTTTACCATGGACCTCTGCCAGGTTGCCGGTTCAACATCTAGACTGTCTGTCCAAAGACCAAACCTCTGGACTGCCAGCATTTAACAAAACAGCAGGGCTGTCCGTCAGACTCAGTGTTTGTAATCTCTGTTTCATATTCTGTGCATGGAAATGTAAGACCGTTCTTGAACAAGGTCTGTCAGAGGTATTTATTTACTCATTTTTTATTAGAGATTGTTTATTAATAAGACAACATTGTAATATTGTTTTTATCTGATTTAATATTGTTTTAACATTTAAATGATTGACTATTTTCAAACCAGAATAGCAATAAACTGAATATTTCCTTCATCTGAATGTTGAGTTTCCACAGGCGTGGTCTCATGAGCATTGTAATGATGTGAAATGTCAAGGAGTACGTGGGCTGTAATTAAGACTGGATGATTTTAGATTGAACTAAGTATGAAATTGAGACCTAAATAGAATCTACCCTCAGCAACTTCAGGTGAAACATTGTGTTAATCTTTTATTGGATGGGATTCATGGCCATGTGAATCCCAGTCTTTACTACTTTTAATTGAGTGGGCCTGTTTTGCTGTGAATGGAAATGCCATCCTAACCCATGCTTGTTCGCAGCCCTCATCCTGTGATGTAGCTTTGCTTTCCTCTCATGTGCTATAATAGACGTGCCATCCACTCTGGCACTGATTAACTGATGTCCTGTTTTACCCAGTGTGGGTACAGTATTACATAATGTGGATGTCCACACAAAACGCCAGAGCTCATATACAAAATAGTACAATATTACAGTATCTTCCTTACAGTATTGACGGATAATACTATATCATTGTATTTTATTAAACATTGTGTAATATAATCATAACATAGTTTCCTTCCAGTTCAGAATATATCCACATATGTGTTAAAAGACTCATGTCACTCCTTATGTTGTGCCTATGTCTGCTGCAACTCATTTTTCTCTCTGTCTAATAATGTTTTATTGTTTTAGAAATGGCTATTCTTGCTTCTCCCATGCACTGGAATGGCAAGAGTAAAAGTGACTTGTCATCTAGACAAGATTTTAGACTAAGTAAAATAAATGTGTGTGTGTGTGTGTCCGCCCTGATGCATCTGTATTTTCAGAGGTTCAATGTGAGCAGGATATTATAAAACGATTTACTACTAGGGCAATGGTGATTAATAAAGGGACTATCCAGAAGTTCAGTCTCTGGCAGGATCTTTGGTCAAAGCTCACAGACTACAGGTCTTTTCGTAACAGGGAAATGCGCAACTGCTCACCCACTGCTCTGTTTGGGAGCATTATCTTGACAAACAAATTTGGAATAAAACTTAAAGTGAAATTTTGAATTTAACTTTGCTGGACTAAGTCACTTTCTCAGACAATACTATCTCTCCTAATTAAAAGATCAAATAAGCATGCTGTCACCAGGTTCTATAGTAACTAATTAGTTCTACCCAACACATCTAGGAAGGAATGAGAGCACCTTGTTGAGAGTGGCATATCATACCAAACAATGTCACACATTTAAATGAATAAAAATGTAAGTTTAGCCAAATTATAAAGAATGGAAAAGCTGAAATCTCATGTACATAAATATTCAGAACCCTTGCCATGTTGCACCAAATTTAGATCAGATGCATCCTGTATCCTTTTATCATTCTTGAGAGGTCTGTAGAACTTCATTGCGGTCTACCTGTGGTAGATTTAAATGATTTGGACATTCACACACCTTTCATTAGCATGTCCCACAGGGCATGTCAAAGCAAAAACCAAGTCATGCAGTTGACAGCTCAGAGATTCTTGTGGAGACATAAATCCTTGTAAGGTAATAAAATAGCTATTGCAGTGAAAGATCCCAGGAGCACAGTCTGATCCATCATTGTAATAGAAGCTGTTTGGAACCACTAAGACTCTTCCCAGAGCTGGCCATCCAGCCAAACTAAGTACCCAGGCAAGAAGGTCCTTGGTCAGGGATGTGACCACAAAACCAGCAGCTACTCTAACAAAACTTTGGAGTTTCTCTGCAGAAATGGGAGAACATCCCAGGCGGACAACCATCTCTGCAGCACTCCATCAATCAGGGTTTTGTGGTAGAGATGCTAGATGGTAGAATCTCTTGAGCAAATGATATAAGACATGCTGCAAGAAGGAATGAGTGCATTAGTAAAAAGATTCTCTGGTTCGATGAGAACCTAATTGAATTATTACGCCTGAATGCCAAGTGCCACATCAGGTGAAACACCATACATTTTTGAATAATGCCATCCTTACTGTGAAGCATGGTGGTGGGAGCATCATGCTATAGGGATGCTTCTCTGCAGGGACTGGGAGACTAGTCAGGGTTGTAAATACGAAGGATGTAAATAGCAAAATACAGAGAATAATTGAAGAGGACCCGATCCAAAGTGTCTGGGACATCAGATTTCAGAGGATCTAGAAGGAAGAATGGAAGAAACTGCCTAAATCCAGGTGTGCATTGATGGTAGAGGCATACGGAAGAAGACTCTAAGCTGTTTTCGCCAAAGGGTCTTCAAGAAAGTGTGGAGTTTGAATACTTACGAAGATTAAATATTTCTGGCCTCATAATGATTATTAAATATGATCATTATGAGGTCTTGTGTGTAGTTTTCGATTATTGAGTACTAAAGCTTAACAGAAAAGCGGATGCCATTGTTATTTTGAGTTTCAGATCTGGTGAGAAGCTGAGTTTCCCAAGGTGGTCAACAGACCTCCACAGTAGATTTTTTTAAAAATCAATTATAAATTAAGTCTAAGCCTACCTTTTTCTTGAGTGTATCTTTAAAACTAGGCAACCAGTTTGTTTCATTTAATAATGATCAACTTGTTTGGCTGAGGATTGGATGAAGATTGATGTCCGCATTAGATGGTTGATAGACTGTGTGAAGTAGTGAATATTTCCATGGTATGAGTGTGACTGTTCTCTCTCTCCATCCCTCCTCCATGGCACAGTAGAAATTCTCATTGTCTGGGCCCAGGGAGCAATGCAATAGACAGCAGCAGCTACAGGCACAACGTCAGCCCAACGTTAACTCCAACATGGCCAGTTCTCCTGGGAGTGGGACTGAAAGTTCTCCCCTGCTTCAGCTCCAGGAGATTGACTCAAGCAAGGCCCAAGGGAGTGGAAGCCCCCCGGGACTCTTGCCCACCATCTACTGCCCCCCCAGTGACATGGAGACCCGCACCCTCTGCATCCCCTCTCCCTACACGGACAGCAGCCATGAGAACAGCCACGGTTCACTAACCTTCTACAACCCATCCATGGTGGCCTACGGCAGAGCACCCACCTCCGACAGCCCCTCTCAGTGTCCCCCCCTCAGTCCATCTCTCTTCTGGCCCCCCCCTGGAAACAGCCAGCACAACATGCTTTCCCTGACGCTGCACTGCCCCCAACCTCTGGGCTACAGCGAGCCAAACCATCATGCCCTTTGGGTGGAGCCCAAACCCCACGGCCATAACCCTAGCAGGTAGTTACAGTCCTAAAGCATGTGACACAACTCCCATTTGCATCTGATCGGGTTCACACCTGTCTTATTTGACATCTAAATAGGGGATAGGCTCTTAGCAGATGTTAGGCTCCCAAAATGAGACTGTGTGTTAAACATTATAATCGCCGTTCCTTCTCATAGCTCTCTCCTCCATCCTACCAAGCTGCTGGGGAGAGGACTGGTGGATGAAGACGATTTAAGCTCCTCAGCTGGCTGTTTATTGGCCAAGGCCGACATGCACTTCTGTGCCGTGTGTCATGACTACGCTTCAGGCTACCACTACGGTGTATGGTCCTGTGAGGGCTGCAAGGCTTTCTTCAAGAGGAGCATCCAAGGTAGGACAACCAAAGCAGCAGTGTGGTGTCATAATGTGTCCTGGGGACTGGGGTCATGCATGGTTGTCATCCTGTTGCTCAGAGCCCTGCTCTGTTTCTATTAGCTGTACCACTGTTCTCCTATTTTAGGTTATCAGCGGTCAATTTGTGTAATAATAGGGTTGATTGTTAGTTGGTCGGGTTTTAAATATCACCTTTCTCCATCTATCTCGTTAAGGGCACAATGACTACATTTGTCCAGCCACTAACCAGTGCACCATCGACAAGAACCGCCGCAAAAGTTGCCAGGCGTGTCGCCTTCGCAAGTGCTATGAAGTGGGCATGATGAAGTGTGGTAGGAAGTCATCCTCTTGTACTTGCTGTGAGCCTGTGAGGATGTGGAGAAGTTTATAAGAGTGAATTCTCTGTTGTTTACCTGTGATTTCCAGGTGTGAGGCGAGAGCGCTGCAGTTACCGGGGGGCGAGGCAGCGACGTGTACCACAGGGTCGAGGGGCACCAGGCAGGCTAGTGGGTTTCGGTGCCAGGGCCCAGAGGCGCCTGGAGGTGGGCTCCATCCATCAGTTAGATGTACACCACTCATCCCTGACCCCAGAACAGCTGATATCCTGCATAATGGAGGCTGAGCCCCCTGAGATCTACCTGATGGCGGACCTCAAGAAGCCCTTCACTGAAGCCAGCATGATGATGTCACTCACCAACCTGGCCGACAAGGAGCTGGTCCTCATGATCAGCTGGGCTAAGAAGATCCCTGGTGAGACTACTGGAAGCTGTGTGCGTGCAACCCATGTGCAAGGCTGGCATGATGCTCCAAGTTTATATGTGAGGTAGGAGGTATGTCAACAACCAAAAAAGGAAGAAAAAACGGCTGGTTGTAGACCCAACTTCTATGTTTATGGAACCAAGCTCGTTGTGATGGACCATTCTGTAAGAGCTTTCTCATTAATCCACGTACAGGACAGTTCTGCAGCTAGGCACCTAGTTGGTTAGTCCTATTGGACAGGAAATCAGCCTGGATATGAATGGGTTACTCTTCTACTCTGTTGGAGAGCATTTTGCCTTCACTCAGGGCTTGATAAATGAGCCCAGCAGATGCCCTCTTAGGTGAGATAGGACTGAGTTCACTCACTCTTTTGTCCGAGATGTCCGAGTCTTTTAGGTTTTGTCCGAGTCTTTTGGGGGTCTGGTGAAAGACCGAGATGTGAAAATTAGCTTGTATTGTCTGTTGTAAAGAAGAACAAAACTGCCCCCCCCAGTTTTGTTCTGGGGAGGCAGAATGCGTTGTGACTAGCAATGCGTTGTGAATGTGCCCCAGAGAGCTCTTCAGTTTCATTAATGCAAGGTGCCTCAGCATTTGGCCCTGTTCGATGTCCAGCTTTCAGTACTCATCCAGCTACAGTAAGACTGGAGAGAGCTTAGGGTCTCCTAAGAGTGCTAGTCCTTTACTATGCATTTCATCTGTCCATTATGAGGGTGAGGGATTTGTTGTTTGTACATTCTTGAACTACTGTCAGATTCAGACCAACTGGGGTTTTGTTATTGAACAATGGCTTCAGTCAATGAGCACTAACTTCCACTTTCTTTTCACGTGTGTGCATGTATACAAAAGGCTTTGTGGAGCTGAGTCTGACGGACCAGGTGCATCTGTTAGAGTGTTGCTGGTTGGAGGTGCTGATGCTGGGCCTTATGTGGAGGTCTGTTGACCACCCTGGGAAACTCATCTTCTCACCGGACCTGAAGCTCAACAGGTACAACAGCATCTGTAAAGTATATTGAAAAGTAATAAATACATTACTTAAATTAATACAATACTTGAAATACTTACTTGAAATACAATACTTGAAAAGGTTAAAATATGCAATATTCCCACCCAAAGAAAAATTTGAGTTTTGTTAAAAACTTTGGGGTTTCCTCACACTCTTTACTGGTCACTCCCCCAGATATGACTTGTTAGCTTGTATTGACACACCTGGCAAAGAACACTCTCACATTCTTAGTACCCTCTGGGGCCAGCATTAGTCACTCAACGTAATGGTACATCTTAGCACTAGCAGGTCCAGGGGTGTGTCAGATATTTTTTGTTGCTATTTTCACATTAGGATATTCTGAGTGCATTGGTGGTGCCACCAAAGGGATACGTTTTGCTGAATAAGATACTTAATTTTAAATGCAACAAGACCTTGGTCATACTGGCAAAATTACACATTCCATGGCTTTTAATTTCACATGGTCTGCAAGTTCTGTAAGTTATTGCTGAGCTTTGCATTTTCATCAACTCTGTCTGTGGGTGCAAAATATTTATTTTCTGCCTTTGTTTATTAGAATCGGCCACAGTAACATATGGAGGACCAAACCTGCCATAATTCAAAATAAATAAATTATTAAATACACACACTAATAGGCAAATACCTGAATGAATAAATAAACACACACACACATTTTTTGGTATATATAATAAAATAAATAAGTGAATGCACCCATGAATGTATAAATATTGTTAATGTTTTGATGTTCACATGAAATCACAGCATAAAACATAATTCTAACTGATTGACATGCAGGCAAATGCAATTGCACAACACACTGTGTCCTTGATTAACCAATACTGTGTTAGATACCACGCACACACCGAAGCACGCGTTTGGCTGACACCTATTCTTTATCATACTGGAGGAAGAATTACTGAAATAAATAAATGAAGAAAAGAAACTCAAGTTTTATTAATCCTTTAAATAATAACTTATGTGTATTCTTGTAACCATTCATTTAGGAATCTATATATTTTTTTATATATTTATTTAACAATTCATATTTACATTTATTTATTCATTAATCTTTATATATTTATATGTACCTTCATATATCTGTGTATGTGTATATATGAATATCTATATAGCACATTTGGTCCTCCATAAACATCCTATAAAATTGGCTAAAATTACAATCTGGTGCACCAAAGCTGGTGTGAATGATTAGAAACTCATTAGAGAATAACTTCGAGGGTCCATCCTTCCATAAAGATTAGAAACATGGTCTGGTTTGGTCTTAACCATGTGGGTGTGTGATAATGCATCCTGACAAGATCAAGCAAAACTACAACAGAATGTCTCAAAAAGAAGAAAAGACAGGTAATGGAATTGTTGAGTCAAAGCCCAGATCTCAGTCCAATCTGAAAGATTTTCCTAAAATTGTGTACCATGCCACCAAAGTCATGGCCTACAGTGGTATGATAATTACTCTATTTATATGTATATTATGCACATACAATGTATTTACAACATCTGAGCTCAAAATGGGAGGTTTAACTGGACCATTTTAAGGAAAGTTTGCATGGCTGAATGGTCAGGATCACAGACATTCCATGACAAATTACTGTCAATAGAATGAGGACAGCCTGCCGAGGGCTTTGTTTTTATTCAAGTGAAACCCAAGAAAGGAGTGTGTTTTAGGAAAATAACTTTAATTTATTTCCTAAAAAAGGAGCCTATAAACTGCTGTCAATAAATGATATGTAACTGTTGATTCTTAAAATATTTATTTTAGAAATGACCTCGTTTTATGATAATGTTTGTAAAAATAATAAATATAATTTGATAGGTCTGGTTTTAAGTCTCTAATCTGGTTAAATTAAGAAATGGATGTCCACTGTTCTGCAGCACCAACTGCTAATTTCCTCTTTCATGACCACCTAGGTAGGCTACTCGCAAAATCTTTGCCATTACCAATGTTGCCAATTGTTAACAAGTTCTGAATTTAATGACCAGTTATGCGCTGTTTTTATTGATATATATTTCAAATGTTAGTCCTCCCACAAGTCTAAATACTAAAGTGTTTGACACTTATCATCCGCCAAAAACTATAGGCTTCTATGTGTGTCCGTAAGCAAGAGTGTGTGTGGGCACGGATAAGAATGATTACAAGTGGTTACAATATGTTCTCCCTATAATTTACAGAGAAGTTGACCTCCTATAAACCTGTCAGATATCTGAAAATGCCATAATACTGATATCAATGTTTGCTTAGAATATGGTCATACAGTTGGACAGAATATTGTCAAGTTCCAGATAGATTTTCTTATTTAAGTTTCTGTGAGTGTTCATTGGAGTTATGTTTGACTTTGAACTTTGGCCACCTCAACGTCTGACTTTGCTGACAAAGCACCTTTTGAATTGTCAGTAAACAAAAGGTTTGTGTGTTGTAACCTAAATAACTTGATTTGATGAGAATTTGTCAGGCATTACTGTTTGACTGTTACCTGCAATTCTGCGGTTTGGTGAATGAAACTCTGAACGTTTTAGCATTTGTTGTTGGTTGCTTCTAGATGTGTGTTAGTGTGCACTAAATGTTTGTTTGTTTTTATTACTTGTTGATAGTGTACAACTTGTCTGTGTGTTATTGTACTACCACAATGAGGGGAAAGTGAGATGACTTGCATTTTAATGAGGGAAATAAGTATTTGACCCCTCTGCAAAACAACTTAGTACTTGGTGGCAAAACCCTTGTTGGCAGAGGTCCGATGTTTCTTCACGAGAGATTTTGTCCCACTCCTCTATGCAGATCTTCTCCATGGCATTAAGGTTTCGAGGCTGATGTTTGGAAACTCGAACCTTCAGCTCCCTCAGATTATTTGCCCCAGACTGAGGGAGATTGACAGTTATTTTATGTTTCTAATCGCACCAACTGTTATTACCTTTTCACCAAGCTGCTTGGCGATGGTCTTGTAGCCCATTCCAGCCATGTGTAGGTCTGCAATCTTGTCCATGACATCCTTGGACAGCTCTTTGGTCTTGGGCATGGTGGAGAGTTTGGAATCAGATTGATTGCTTCTCTGGACAAATGTCTGCGATTTGGAGAACTCCCTATAAGAGTGTGCTCCTAATCTCTGCTCGTTACCTGTATAAAAGTCACCTGGGAGCCTGAAATATTTTTGATTGAGAGGGGATGAAATACTTATTTCACTCATTAAAATGCAAATTAATATATAAAATGTTTCTGGATTTTCTTTTGTTTTTCTGTCTCTCACTGTTCAAATTAACCTATCATTACATTTATAGACTGATACTTTCTTTGTCAGTGAACAAATGTACAAAATAAACAGGGGATACAAAAAAAATCCCTCACTGTATATACAGTGCCCTCAAGAATTATTGCCACCCTAGATGAATATGAACACAAAAGTTGCCAGTTAGCTGTTTGATCTTACAGTTTTTTTTAATCTTTTGATCTTACATTTAAAATAGAATTTGACTCTTATTTAAAACTATTTTATTTAGAACATTATCGGCACCACAGCATTTAGTACCTCACCCTCTGCCAGGATAACAGCTCATCTCCTATGTTTGATAAGGTTGGAAAACATGTATGGGCTGGGTTTTGGGACCATTTCTCCATAGAGAAGCTCTCCAGATGCATCAGAATCCTTGTAGACTCCTTCAGCTAACCTCTCAGGTTTTCAATGGTGTTTAGGTCAGGGGACTGACAGCCATTCAGTTGCCTATCATGTATCCAGTGATGGATTTTGACCATTGCAACTTGATTTTGTGGTCAATGAAACATTTTCGTGTGGATTTGGAGTTATACAATGACCCAGCTCAGACCCAGACAGGTTTTGGCCTAAACATCCCCTGGTTCTTAATGGTCCATATTGACATGTATCTTATAAAGTTTCCCAGAGCTGTTTAGAGTAAAACAGCCTCCCAACATCACAGATCCACCACTATACTTCACAGTGGGTTATTTTCTGCATGACCAATGACACTTTTTAAACCAAATCCACCTCTGGAATTTTTCTCATCAGACCTGCATTTTTATCACATTAGATCCTGATTTCAATCAGTTTCAATGAAATGTAGCAAACTCCTGGCACTTATGTATGTGGTTTGATGACAACAGAAGCTTTCTTCTGGCATCCCTTCCAAATAACTTGTTGGCATGGAGTGTAATCCTTGAAGATAATTTTATCGTTACTACTCATGCGTTCTTTTTTCAGGCAGGTTCATCACAGCTCCAGTTGTTTAACTTTCTTTCATTATAGTAGAGGTAAAATCAATTGTGTAGCTATCTTTTTATAGCCATTGCCTGATGTGATCAACAATATTTTTGTCCCCTTTTATGGTCATTCGATGGCATTTTGCATGTTGAAGGAGGACTAATAGAGTAGTTTGTATGTCACCTCATGTTTATACCCAAGTGAAACAGGACATCATCGATAACCACTCTTGAGTTGTCAACGACTTCCTCACTTTAAAAGTAAAATCTCAGTTGTCATATACACCATTTATAAGTACAATCGATTATATGACTTATTTGCAGTTTTTTTTGTTTGGGTTATTTTACTTAGGTTGCCAGTAATTCTGCAAGGCACTGTTTGATTTTATATTCTAATGTATCACTTTTCTGTAATTTAGTGTGTTCTACTTCTTTAAACGTGACTGACCTGCTTGTCTATATGTTGAAGTATATGTTATGAAAGGAGGTGTACTGCTTTTCAAATACAGTAGGTATGCTCATTTCCCGAGTTCTGTCTAAATCCTGTGTTTTGTTGTGCGAGTGTGGCTGCATCGTGTTTCACCTTTTCCACTGCCACGGTGACTATCACTACAGGCTTAGCTAACCTTGGTGTGTTCTCCTAACATGGACTTATTTTTCACAGTCCTCCGGCCATTGTGTGGCTTTCGCACTGTCTAGAGACCGCTATGAAAAACATATCACGTATACAAATTGGTCCGTGTTTTAATCTGATGTTCATTTTGCGCTAATGCCCCCCTCATCAACCCCCCCAGCATTCATTTTATTAATATATGGCTTTCCGATAGTTCTGCTACTCTTAGATCAGGAATCATGTAATGTGTACAGTATGCTGATAATCTTTCCTTATGTGTCTTTAGGGAAGAAGGAAACTGTGTGGAGGGCATTGTGGAAATATTTGACATGCTGCTGGCAGCCACTTCTCGGTTTCGGGAGCTGAATCTTCAGAGGGAAGAGTATGTCTGTCTGAAAGCCATGATCCTCCTCAACTCCAGTAAGTTAAATGATCTTTTCTTCTGTACTGTGGGGGTGAAATCCACTTTTAGAACCACTGTGTATTTAGACCTGTTGTCTGAGCTGTCTGTCCTCGCTGGGGTCGGAGCTCTGCCACTTCGCTGGCTCCACACACTGTCAGACACTTGGTCCTCTTCCAAAACAGCTGGAAGAGAACCAGGCAACAAATTGTGCTGTTGATATCTTATTTAGAAATGTGTGTGTGGGATTGCTAAATTTGTTTTGGACTGAAATAACTTTTCTCAGGTCGGTATTTGGTCTATATTCTGGTGTTTAGAGCACTGGGATTCTAACTGAAAAATCTATGGTTCACGGTGCAACATTTGTTGCATTGACCTTCAGCAAGAAACACAACTTTATTTAACCACCTGTGAATCATACTGGATTAAAGTATCTGCTAAACTACTGTAATGGAATTGGGATATTAATGTATTCTTGTGTGGTCTTTGTATTTTTCCCCACCAGTGACATCTAGTGTTGCAGTAATGCACAAATATAGTTTTTTATTTTACTTGCCCATCCTCTCTTTTACATGCAAATAAATGGTATGTCAACTGATTGTAGGTATATTTTCATTTTTGGGCAGTTTAAGTGAACACCATGCTGTCTGTATCTGTGACATGTTTTTCTGTGGGTGTGTCCCCTATAGATATGTGCTCTAGCTCTCCGGAAAACGCAGAGGACCTGGAGAGCAGGGGGAGGCTCCTGCGTCTGCTGGACTCAGTGACCGACGCCCTGGTCTGGGTCATCTCCAAACGAGGCCTCTCCTTCCAGCAGCAGTCCGCCCGATTGGCCCACCTGCTAATGCTGCTTTCACACATCCGTCATCTCAGGTAGACTACTGCTATAATAGCTACCGGTTTGTCACACTAGAAGCATTAGGGTTCTGCCTCATACGCCTACACACCATCGTTTTGTTTTCCTCATGCGCCTACAGGTCTGCCTCATTAGGACCTTGTATGCGTCCGTTGGTTGTCAGACCTTAATGTCCCATGCTCCTGCTCTTCACTGTCTCCTTAGTAACAAAGGAATGGAGCACCTTTCCAGCATGAAGAAAAAGAATGTTGTGCTTCTCTACGACCTGCTTTTGGAAATGCTGGACGCCAACACCCACCGCAGCCGTATGTCCTCACCTCATGACCCCACAGAGCCCCCAGCAGCACCAGCACCAGCCCAGGTCTCAGCCCCAGCTATGGACCCCCTTGTCCAGCCACACACCCTACAGCTGCCGTCCCAAGATCCAGAATTCCGCACACTTGAGAGCTGTTAGTATATTTTTTTGATGCAATGTAGCATGATGTTGGATTAGCGTATGGGGAGTACAATATATATTCACTACTGCAGGAAACAGTACCATACTGAATGTTATCTCTATCACCAGGTTCCTCCACACAGGGTGCTGGCCAGCTGCGAGAGGGGAGATGTGTACCCCAGTGACCAGACACCAGGGTGCATTGCTGGAGACGGCAAATCAGTGGGACACTGAAGAAGAAATGGATGGGTGACTGTTGAAGATGTATCCAGTGACAGATTTTGACCCATGTTTACTGTTGGACAGTGGACACCATTTTCAATTGACTGATGAAAAAACACATTTTAGAAAGAATGCAAAATGTGTCATAAATCTAACAGTCTTACCCTTCGAAGATGGGTTTTAGTATATAGAGAAACAGCGGTTTGTACAGTAACAGTGAATTTGATGTTTTTTTGATTGAATGTGTTTTTGTGTAATTTCCTTGTAAATATGCAGTTGGTAACATTGCTTGTAATGAGTGTTTATGAACCTCTTCTAGTCTGTCTTGTTCAATGTCAGCATTAAGTGACTGTGGCAATGGGATGTGATGTGCAGTTGCGGATGGATTGCGGATGTTTGGTCAGGACCAGGTGCATAAAGCTTTACAGTTAACACGTTCAGTAGCTGTGACTGGGCCTGTTCACTTTGGTCATCCTTCACTCCTGACGCATTCATTGTAGAAATTAATTCGTGAAATGTTTTCAATCTGATGAATTTTGTGGCCTTTGTTTAAGATGACTGTTAAAGAGGCTCCCTTCAAGTTCACGTGCAAGATCAGGAGCCTAACAACCAGCAAATGCTAAAAGACGTACATGTGTACATTTAGATCCATATCATGCCCTGTCTCTCCTGTGATTATTTGGTGCTTGTGCTGTCTATGTGTTCAGTGTCAAAGGCATGTTGGAATTTCTACAAAAGAAAAACCCAGAGGGGCTTTACCATATAAAGGCATTTGAGCCCCAGTGGAAATGCAGCCAAACAATGAAAGCGGCATATAAAAAAGGGAATGTAGAAATAAGCACCCTTAATGGCAAACATTGTTTATTGTCAAGTAAAAATGACAACTAACTATTCATCATCCATAAATAAGCATTCAAAAAAATAAATCAGACTGTACACACCATTGTTTTGTCTTTTTTCCATTGTACTAGTTGAGCAGTACAGCATAACATGTCTATTTATACTCTGTAAATTAGCTGCTTTACACTGTTCTTTGATTTGCCAAAATACCAGTATTCCACGGTTATGTGACCCTATGTTATACACACTATAATGCGCTCTTTGATTCAGCCTGTACCCCAGGTTCAGGCCCCCTATGTATTCTGGTGTTAGAACAGAATCTGATTTGACTCATTACTCAACAGGAGAAAGAGGAATTGTAGAAGAATGGTTTCCACAGGAATACATCCAACATGTTGATCGGACCGAAATGATTTCTGAGCAGCGCATGTAAGATACACAAACACACAAGGCCTCTCTTTGTCAAGATAGGGTCTCACACACAACCAATCAATAATTTACTATTGCTTTGTCAGTAGTTTTCCATAATGTACAAATGCATACACGCGTACACACACACACACAGAAATATATATTTAAAAAAACTTTCCAAAGCACTGACTACAGCAAGGCATGTTTTCATTTGATTTGCTTCCACTATTCAATGAAAATTTTCCATCACTGTGTACACAACTATAAATCAAACAATATGCATATGTACACAAATGTGCTACCCACAGTTGGTTGTGAGTAAAATGATGAAAACAGTAGTCATGGTACAAAATGATACTCTCTAATCCTTTGGTACAAATAGCAGTGGTTTACCATTAAATGAGCAATTAATATGGGTATACATTATCTGCATTGATAAAAACAAAGCTATTAAAATATGTATCTGTGTGTGGAAAATACATGTTGAAGGGGATGTTATTTGATGCACCTCCATTACATGCTAAAATGCTTTACTTCATACCAAATCAATAATATGGCTTATTTTCTTATTTTCTGAGCTGCATACCTTAATGAGCTCAATACATATGAAATATAAATATGTGGACATAAAAAAACTCTAACATTATTACAACTTTCTGGAGTGGACTGAAAGCTTTGCTCATGTCTCCGTGTTTTTCAGGGGGCTTTAAAGGCAAGGGTGGGGAGGGGCGGTGTTTTTGCGATCTCATGTGGGTGGTGGGCCATTGGTGTAGCGCAGCATGGGGTAGAAAGAGCGGGCAAAGTTATTGGACAGGGCACAGCTGTAGTCCTCTTCAGAGTGAGGCACCAAACAAGCCAGCACCAACAGGAGCAGGAAGAGCAGGTGTAGGGGAAAGGCAGCACGCAGAACCCTGTAGAAGAAGGGACGAGTCGGGGAAGAGTCTCCCTTCTCCCTGGAGACGGAGGGGCATTTAATATTATATTAATATGTTGGTCATAGACATTTGGCATGACGTTTCTCATCAAATAACACATTTACATGATTATTTTGGTCACTTAGTTTGATGTGTTTGAACATGTTGAAAAGCGTTAAACCAGGGTGGAAAAGTTGGAAGCAGGCACACGTAGAATTCAGTACATACTTTCTACAGCTGGCGGTTTCTACTCCTGCTGCTCTCATTTCAGCCGTATCCTAGACACACACACACACACACACACACACAATAACAGTCCAGTCAATACATAGCATTTAAAATATATCAACTGGAAACATTCTGAAACAGGCCAATTATTTTACGGGAATTAGACAATGTGCACTGTAAAACATTTACTTCATAACATAGACATAAACAACACTGAGGGCTAGCAGCTAGGAACTGTGTGTGTGTGTGTGTGTGTGTGTGTGTGTGTGTGTGTGTGTGTGTGTGTGTGTGTGTGTGTGTGTGTGTGTGTGTGTGTGTGTGTGTGTGTGTGTGTGTGTGTTTGTTTGTTCGCCCATGTGTACCTTGTGCAGCGGAGGACTGAGCATCCTCAGACCAACACTGTCCATCTCAGAGCTGGTTGGACAGGATTCCTGTGACACACCAAGACAGTACCCTGTCACATCACCAGTGGAGACAGACACCCCCAAAAAAAACACTAAACACAATAACTGACTGCCGTCACCAATGATTCTACAGTATCAACTCCCTTCACCATGAACATGAGAGACAGTTCTCTGGTTTGGGATAGGTCAGTGAGACGTACCAGTCTGCCTTGCAGGATGTGCAGGTCGCTGGCCACCTGGCGCAGCAGTAGTCGGAGCTTGTTGCCGATGACATGGACCTTCTCCTTTGCCTCAATGCTGTCCTCGGTCGTGGCCTCCAGGAGTAGCTGGGAGGATATCTCCTGCAGGGAGGAGACCTGGCGCTGGCGCCCACGCAACTCCTCCTCCAAGGCCTGCCACACAGCAAGAGCAACAGGAGACCAGGCCCCAGTCAGCGCACAACAGGATGGTAAACATATAGTTAACACTTTTCACGAGCGCTGACTAAAAATGGACTTAGCTGTACTATAGCTCGGTTACCTCACCTAGCTATGTTAAGATAAATGTGAACTGTCATTCTTTTTAAGACTGCCTGCTAACTGACTCAAATGTTACAGTAAATATACAGATCAACTCATTCTGCTCATTCTCTGTGGGCATCCACACTTGCAGCCTCCTCACCATGAGGATGTCCCTGTGCTCCTGCAGGACGGAGCGCTGTGCGATGCAGTTGTGGATATTGATGGTGTGGCGTGTGTTCTCAGCCTGAGAAAGCCACAGCAACAAGGAGTGCAGTGTCTCATGGAACTCCTGAAGGGGAGAGGACAGAGGTCAGAAGGGCAAGGTCATTCTCATGCTTCTTTTAAAGCAACACTGTATCCCGCAATGCATGTTACGTTCAACCAGTGTGTATTGTATCCGCTTGTTTCCCTACCTGGCACTGCATCAGAGCACTGTGGAGTCTTTCCTCCCAGCTTTCCAGGCCAGCACAGGCCTGCGTCCAGCTATGATTGGCAGTCCTTAGTCTCTCCTGTAGCTCCTGCACCTGAGCAAAGCCTCCGGGCTGCGTGTCTTGGCCTCTCAGGTTGATGGAGATCATCAGAGACTTGTAACTGTTAAATGTCTTTTGCATCTCCTGCAAATAAGTCAGGAAAACCGCTATTTAACAAGGGGTGGTCAGTCAGTAACTCAGTAAGAGGCATTCACTTTTCTTGTCCGGCTCCACTTATTCGGTCTGTCAGAAAGTCATTAGTTTGGGTATATTGTTGCCCTGGAGATGATAAATCATTGACCTCCCACCTTAAGTCTCCCGATGTTGCCCTCCATGTCACGGATGCTGGTAGCAGGGGTCAGCCTCTGAAGCCTCTCCAACTCTGGCAGCACATGATTCAGCCAGGAAGTGATCTCAGTGAGATCAGAGCCCAGCTTCTGCCAATGCTGCAGGTCTTGTTTGATGTAGACCTCATCACTGTGGGCCTGAGCCTGCAGCAACTCCCAGCGCTCGATCACACCTGAATGCCAACAGATTGTAAAAGAGTACTGTAGCAGTGACAGTCTCAAATATAAACTGCCACATTTCCTTTATATTGTAAAGCGTTATGGGTTTCATAGGAATCTGGTAGCACAATTTAACAGTTGTTTTGAAGGCTTATGCGAGGGATTCTGTTCACAGATTCTGTAGCCTGGTCCCAGATAGGTTTTGCTGGGTTCTCAAACTTTGAAAGAAAAAACACATAGAACTGGGATGCTAGCTAAACATGCTAAAACGAATAGATCTGTGGATCAGTTTCCTCAGGGAAACCTACCGGTCTGTTTGTCCGCGCTGGTCAATGATGTGAGGCCTTGGTCCTCCAGCTCTTCTTCGTCCAGGATCAGTTTGACCCTCTTCACACTGGCGATGCTGCCGCTGCACTCTGACAACAGCTTGATCTGGCCCCGGAAAACAGACATGTCAGCGTCACTGCCTGTCTGCATCGTCATCCGCTAACAGTTATGGTTTTACCACAACACTGTGACAATGGGGTCTATTGTGTGTGTTGAGAAATGAGGCATGAGGACTCACATATCCCTGCTGGTGGAAGGGGGAGCTAATGGAGGGTCTGGGAGAGGAGCCCAGGCCCCGGATGATGTCCCTGGGAACACATTTCTTCTCCTGGGGCTCAGGGGAGTGCCAGCTGGGGGGATCCGTCATCGACTTCACTGGAGGAGCGAACAAGAGGAAGCGGGTAAGACTCCAGACAGGTGCTTCTAGGTTCCCTGAACATTCATGGACAGTCGGACACCCCCGTAGCCCCTTGACCGCAGCACCGCACTTCCACTGCTGGCTTGCATCAGAAGCTAAGCATGGTCAGTGCTGGTCGGTTCCCGGATGAGAAGCCAGATGCTGTTGGATACTGTTCCCTCTGGTCTTAATATCAGATTGCAATGTTCCAGGGCAGGGGAGGGGACATGCTGTCTTTGGGACGGGTGTCCTGAATCACTGGGGCAAAACATGCCATGTATCATAAGACTTAAGCGTGTAAACCCCCGATGGCCTGGCTGAATTCACAACCGTGGCCCTGTGTCCATCATGGCCTCACAATCATCCCCCTGACTCCTAACGGCCAGACGGTACATTACAGCGGGGGGTTACAGCGGGGGGCTGCAGTGGGGGGGCATTCTGGCATATCGGTTGCTGCAGCTTGGTGCTACACGTTGGTGGATGAGGTAGGTTTCCGCCTTACTTTTCAACACACTACCTCAGCTGACACAAAGGTCCACATAAATACAATGTACATACATATTATCCATAAGCACCTGTGCAGTCAACGGTTCAAACATGCACACTTGACCAAAGGAGATGCCATGAAAACACATGCACGGGTCATAAAAAAAGCTATGAAGCAATATTATATAAAGGGAATATAAATAATAATGCAGGTGATGTGAGGTGTAGTCATGCAGTGTTGCATACGAAGGTAAACCAACGCGGGGGGGAATGTTTCTAAACGGTCTTGAGGCCTGTATGAAATTTAGGCAAGCAGAGCAGCGGTGGCGGTGGGTTTATGATGGGTTGGGGTTGGTTTGAGGTGGGGTCATGCCTGGCCATCATAACCACAAAGCAGTGTAGACACATGCAGGACAGAACAGCAGGCAGAGTGCCTACCGGTGGCTGCTCTCAATGCTTTGGCAGTCGCCTTAACAAAGGCCTCTGAACTCTCAGTGATCTCTACATCTGCAACAAAAGAAGTGGATCAGTGGTACTCTACCCGCCACTACGGATAACATGGCCGTCTTCAGAACTCTTCGTCTTCGTTCATCTTTAGTCACCTGGTAACAAAGACGGGTTCATGAGATGTGATTAGCGGTCAGTACCTGACACGGCGCTGTAGAAGGTGGCATCCTCCTCGTCCTCGTGGGATGAAGATCCCCCCACGTCCACAGTATGGTCCCACTCCAGAGGGATGGAGTCCACACTGACTGGGGTTTCCCTTCCGGAACGTTCCAGGGGGTGGGCCAAAAGATGACACACGGCCTGCCGTCCCAGTGACTCACCCCCCACCCGGCACTCGTCTTCCTCTTTCTCCTCATCATCGTTCTCCCCCCAGGACCCTCCGGTCAGTTCAGCCGAGTCGTCCAGATCTGTGTCTCGCTCCTCCTCCAGGACCTGAGGACAGGTAGAGATGACCTCCAGTCAAATGCAATCTCCACGGCATTTCCTACAAGTACAGCTAATTATCTAACAGCAATCGCCTTAGTTTGTATATATAATTACACAGGAATGAAAGCTTTTGATTGATAAATGAGTTAAGGCTGCCATGGTGATATGGTGCCTGGCTGTCCACTGACCGGATATCTGTTGGTGAGGCGGTGGTGGAAGCGGGCCACTCTGCCAAACACTTCCTGGCAGTAGGAGTGCAGCTCCTCCAGCTCATCCTCGATCAGCACAGCATCCAGAGGAGCACTCTTCTGGATTAGGTTCTCCCCAAACACAATCAGAGCATCGATCTTATTCGTGTTCAGAGTGATCTCCTGCTGGAATCCCTGAGGATAGATGAGAGAGATGAGACGTCAACCTAGCGACCAATCGAAGAGGCGCACTTAGAAGGATCGACATCAAGCAAATCAAAATACCGCCAAGAGGTTGGGAGGCAAGACAGACCGGAAATGGCTTTAGTGGGTGTTGAACGTACATTGAGCTGTCTCATCTTGTCCTCAATGTCGCTCTCTGAGAAGTGCTCCACATTGGTTAGCTGCAGGTCCATCTCAGTTAACCAGACCAGGATGCCCTCCCGCGTGCCCTCAAAGTCCTCCCTTTGAGAGGTGAAATGCTGCAGGGGACAACCTCTTAGAAGATTAGCCATCTGATGTTTAATACAGACTTACTACATCACATGAAATGTACGACTGTAGATACTGTACAGGATGATCAGCAGCAAAGTACAGTGTTTCTTGTTCGGCAAAGGAGACATTGTCAGCATTTTTATGATTGTGTGTAAAGTATATTTATGGCAAATACTAAAACGCATATCAAATAACGAGTAAGACCAAATCTATATTTACTTATTTGTTTTATTAGTGCACTATTGATAGAGCAATCACATTTTAAAGTAAAGAAACAGATTACCACATATATTTGGGAATTTTAAACATTATCCTGCATTTTGAAAACAGTTTGGGAAAGAATCAACTGTGGACTAAGGAAACAGATACCGTTTTAAATATCCCTTTTAGCCTTCATCTTTCTTTCCGGGCAATGCTGAGAATATGCATAAGGTGATAAAGGTCTCTAATCAGATGCTTCTTGGATAACATCTGATGTTATAAAAAAACATCCTCCATCTGGCTTCTACCACAAACCAAACTGGAAACAGCTGCTTGGCAACGTAACTGTCCTTGTTTTGTCACCGTCTGAGAGGTGACCTATATACAGAAGGCTTAGTACTGACGGTGAGCCAAAGCACCACTCAGTTCAATTCCTACATGAACCTTACTACAGCCCCTAACCCAAACAGCTCCCTCTAGAGGGGTAACTACACGAACCACAGCCATATCAACAACTCCACTCAGCCCTCACATCTGACATGGAGCATGACACCTACTGACAACTCCAAACTAAAATTATTGTTGGTGACCATACACTATTTCTTAGTCAAGAGTACTGTTATATGATTCCAGTCTGTTCACGTTCCAATTCTGATGTGGTTTTCATTAATTATATAATAGATTTCACCAGGATTACAGATGGTGACCTCAGCATTGCTGATATAGTAAGGCAATACTGATAACTCCACTGACCCCTAACCCCTGACCTTTGACTCTCTCACCTTGAGTCTGCGAAGAATGGTAGCCACTCTCTTCTGCAGGCTGTCCCAGCGCTGGTTGCCTTCATGGACCATGACCTTGAGTTTGCTGGCAGCGTCTGTGCGGTTCTCCCGAGCCAGACGGCGGTATTGCTTGTTGACCAGCTCCAGCTGAGTTAGCCTCTCATGGACCTGCCTCTGGAATGCCTGGGGTAAAGGGGATAGGCTTGGGTTAGAACTGACATCTATTGTATTTTAAAAGTGACTCTCAATTGATGTTGAATGGATTAACATGCTCCCTGACCCTTGGATTCTAAGAATAGATGGAAAATGTCACTATGATTCCTGTAAGTTTATGTAATAGAATTAAATCGTTTTGTTAGGTCCATTAAATGTAAGAAAAAGTATAGAATTTGGTATATAGCGGCATCATATTTATAATGTGCATGGCTCAGTCATCAATACATATTTTTGCTGACCTCAAACTTTTTAAGTTCCTCCTTGGCGCTTGTGTAAAGGACATCGGCCGACACAGGGTTGGCCGCCGTCCGCTCGGCTGTCCTGAGCCAGTCTTCGAAGCGGGAGTAGTCATCTTGGAACTTACACCAAAGCCGCCATGTCTCCTCAATCCTAACAAGATGTCGTAGAAAGAAAACACGGTTAATAGCACAAACCACAAATCGCGGGATACTGTCACGCATCTGTTTGAGTGCGCGTGCACCTGCATGAGAGAGTCCATGCCTCACCTCATTCTCCTCTCCATGGACATGGCACAGATGTTTCTCCAGCGGCGGTCCAAGCTTCGGGTGGTCTGTTGGATTGAGTCATTCTCCGTGTCACTCCCACAGGCGTCCGCATCGTGGAGCAGAACATCGCAGAGAGTCAGAACGGATGCCACACCCTCCGTGTGCTGCTCAATGTCTCGCTGGAGATCCTGCGTACGGACACAGGAAGAGAAAGACACCGGTGTTGGTTAGCCCGAACAACATCCATTGCTTTTGCGTTAGGATCACAACCTCCTCAACATATCTCCTGTCAGAGCAATAAATGTTTTTTTACAAGCTGAGATTTTTCGACTGGAATCTGGAATCGTCCTGGCAAAGCCTGGAGGCCTGGAGAGCACAGCAATGTAAGTGTCATGTCCAAATGCATCCGAGTGTTCCCTCACTCTGTGTAATGACGAGAATAGACCTTTCTCCAAAGCTGCAGGACACTGTTTTTCCTGCTCTCTGACACTCCATTCCCCTGTTCCTACAGAACAGACTGGGGTAGCGGGAAGCAGGACTATTAGGGCTAAAGTTCATTCATCTGCACTCTGCACTCTCAGAAACCTGCTGCAGCTTTCATTAAAGTACATTTCTGCCTTCTCCCTTCGTAGTTACAGTATGCCTCCTAACAGCTACAGCTTCCTGTAACCCGCTGAGATGCCACTACGGCACAACACTTACAAAAGTGTAAAAAAAACAACCAAAAACCCACCTAGACCCAGAAGGAAACAAACTGAAGGTATGTATTTGATGTTGATGTCATGTTAATAAGCCTGAATAAGCCTGTGTGGTAGGCGGTACGGAGTGTCTGTCGTTAACCTCAGAACCCACCTGCTGCTCAGCCAGCTTCCTCTGGATCTCCTCACTGTGGCAGATGCTGTAGACCACAGGCTTGGCCAGCTCAGCCTCCATCCGGGACAGCCAGGTCCGCAGGTTGCTCATGTTCTTATCCAACTGCTGCACAGTCACCAGGGTCTCCTTCAGCTTCCTCACCCTGGACAGCCAATCAAATCAGTAAGTCAATCATTCATTCAAATTTGCCAGTCAGTCAGTCAATCCAATCATAAAGCAATCAATGAATCCAGACACTCAAAACTATGACAAACGTATTCATTCATTCATTCGTTTGTCAACAGTGACCTCAGATAGCATAGACCTCAGATGAAGTGTACTATATCGCTACTAATAATTACACTAATTCATTTTAATTACCCTCCTTGTTCTCAGTCTGACAGTGGACAGTCTTAGCTTCACCATGAACTGAACTCAGCGGGCTGAACAATGCTTCCAAAAACACATTCAAAATCCATTTGACAAGCCAATGGCTTTGCATTACCAGCATGCCTGCAAACAAGACAAATGACGCAGATCTGAATACGTTGACGACGGATATTCCCTCAGGTTGGAATACCCGTTAGCCTTCACACGTCGTTCCGTTAGCATTCCCCATTCTAACCTATGAAACAACAGCCGTCCTTTTTGCCAAGGTGATTCGCGATACAGCCTGACCTACATCAGCCCAGACCTCTGAGTTATGTGTGGTGCAAATCGAGTGCACCTTTGGTGAACTATCTATGTAAGCGCATTCTTCAGCATGCAGTGGCACAATGTAGCATATTCCATGGTCACGTGACGTACTAGTGAGCATTTCACTGGAATCTCCTTCAGACAAACCTATGTAAGTCTGAACCCTGGCTGGAGTCTTCATGATAGGGACCAGAGATATATCCACCTATGACCTACTCTAACACACCATCACTGACAGGACATCTGACCGCTGCTTGTCAGCTGATTAGGAAACTAGAGATCTGACCCAACATGATTGCAAAACCAGCATCACGCTGCCATCAGGCTAATAGCTTTTTGTAAAGGTGCATTTAGTACAACGCATAACTGACTTGTTGTTACATTTCAACAAAAGAGATAGGAGAGAGGAAGTAATACAGGAAGGCTGTGTTGATTTATTTGTGGCTGGATATGCTCATCTCAGAGATACGGAGCTAACCGCAGCAGGCTGTGCTGGATTGCGGCTGCAAGTACTTGAGAATGATGTCTGGTAGTGGAGGAGAGATGAATAGCATGTACTGTACCTTACTAAGACTGGAGTACCCCAGTCTGAAAATAAATAGCACCTGAACACGAATTCACTGATAAAATGCGAAAACCCACAGTAGTCCAGGCTTGTGTCAGCTACACAGAGCCTGAATATCTCCGGCTCCTTCTTGCATGCTCCCGACAAAGCAGTGCCCATCCCCCCATATTCTTGCTCTCCATCTCTCACTCACTCGGTTTCACACAGACACAACAAAACCGTTTTCCGTTCCCCTTCAAGCGGGCTGCCTACCAGCTGTGCGTACAGGCATGAGGGCCGGACAATTAGGGAGAAGGAGGTACTTACGTCAGGGCTGGTGAGGAGGCTACTCCACGGCGGCTCACCCATTAGAGAGCGCTTCCACCCGCTTCGTCTGCCTCATTCTCTACGTCTACAGCCTGTCCCCTCCCCCTCCTACAGCCTCAGCCACGCTGGACCAGACCAGCCCCCCCCCACCCACACACACACACACACACACACACATTCACACACATACACCGGAGACATAGGAGCATCTGCCAAAACAGCCTATTGTACTACAAAGTTACCTGATGAGCCGGAGGAAGCAGCCACAGTCCTTGAAGTCAGTGGTTTGGCCCCTGAGGGCCAAGCTGTGGACATGGGCTGCCTGGACATTATAGCCAAGGTCATTAAAGCTCATTTAAGTAAGCCCGGCTCTGAGGTGATTACAGGGCCCAAGCATGCGACTGTTACTGTTTAGTACCACCACACAGACGGGTGGGTCTAGCCTGCACCTCAGACCCGAGCTGCCCCACTGTCGAACCAGAACAAGGCCAAGAACACAGTGCTGCCTGCCAGAAAACATTCACTGTCATCAGTCATTCAATCAAAGACAGCATAGAACAACACACCACAATGGCATTTCCACTGGTAACTCAGGGTATGTCTCTGTCTCACAGTGGTCCCATTCCACATTGACTTTGTAATGACACAAGAAATCCCACTGACATGACCATTATTCTGCTGTATAGTAGCCTACAGTCACGCACAAAAGACCATTTAAGCTCCTTTCAATCGCCAACTGATCACAATGTGTTGTTATGAGGTATTATAACTATTCAGTTCCAAATACTTTCTCAAAGACTGAACGCCCTGCAGAAACTTTAAATGACTCAATATGACGTACTTGCAGCAATGCAATCTATGTCTCCACACACAAACCAACACTCAGCCTCTCCTATACCCACAATATGCACACTCAGACAGACAACTCTATGCTGCAACACATTGTCTGAAGTCTATGTATTACCATGGCAACCAAGCTGGCAACCTGATGCGGAAGTTCTTTGAAAAACACTACATCGCCATGGCTACAGGTACTTCGACAATGAAGGGGAGACAAACGGCAAAATACTTTGCGTTGAGTTTTTTAACACTTTCAATAAAAGACGGAGTAAAACTGATGAATTCTGTACTTGGAGAAAAGAACAACAGAGATGTAAATCCCTGTTTTGACAAACAAAGGAAGTCTATTTGTGAGCACTGAGCAGACGCCTGGTCAAAGGCTAGAGAGGGTTGTTCAAAAAAAACATCTGCCTCACACGCTCCTCACTCAGACAATGGCGAGGAGCACAGGGGCCTTGGGTTAGGGGAAGCAGGACTACGGCACTATGGATGACACAATGCCTGGTGTCAGCAGACGGCAGCTGCTGGACAGGGTGATAGAGCACCCGGTTTGTTTTGGGGGACAAAGGCGACCGGCTAGCCTGAGCCAATGTCAGCGCATCTAATCCTCACCAAGTCAACTTTCGCTAATCGTCTATATCGCACTGCACCGGGTCTGCCCAGACACTGGCACAGGCTGAGGACCAGCGCTCACTCATCGCCTCTCTGAAGCGTCCTCTTGTCTCTGATCAGCACTCATCCAAATAGGTGACACATTATTTCAGAGCCCCGTGACTGGTCAGTGAGAATGACCAACCTCCAAATCAACTCAGATTTCCTGCTCGAAGCATGAATAAGGGATGACTCAAATCCACTTTATGGCTGATGGGCAACAAATAGAATTCAGATGACTCATTGATAATGCAAAAGATATAAGGTACACACGCAGTAGGCATGTTTGAGAGCTGAAGGATTTCTAAAACTGTATGAAGTTCTGTACCAGACAAAAGTTCAAGTGAATTTGTAAGTGTGCCCCCACTTGACTGGAACTGTATATGCAATTGATTTGATGAGGGAAGGTGGCATACCACCTCATCATAGGATTCCAGTGCATCATGGGATAACTGAGGATAATTGGAAGTGGAGCAGACAGGAAGTCTTGTATGAGTAGGCTGTGAATGGGTTAGGTGAGGACCTGGGGCTATTCTTTCATCACTCTCTGTCGGTTTCATCTCTCCCCCTCTCATTCTTTCTTTATATACACCTACCCCTCTCTTTATCTGTCACTCCCTCTGTCCCTCTCTTACCCATTGATGAACAAATCGCAGCTCGCACCTTAAACGTTTAACCCCAAGACACAAAGCCAGTTGCTGCCTTAGTTATAGTTTTCACTCCCCACAATGTCATTTGGACTGCAGCTCCTCTGCCATCTCATGTATTCACAGAATCGTTTTCCACTATCTACAAACCTTCTAACGTTTCATGAAGGTATTAGTGTTCTCCTTACTGCACAGAGTCCTTTGTGATTATATATAATTATTCACAAACAAGCTATCACCTGTGGCTGGTTACCATGCACTGTGATGTAGCGTGAGAAACTTGGGCCAGAGACAAAGCAACAGGGCAAATGGTTTCCATATAAGCCTCTTGTTCAAATGCAACGGACAGACTTTACTGACATTTATCTGCTTACAAGGAGTTATAGCTTCCCTCTACACTTCACTAAAACCACTCAGGCCCAAATCACACCGTGACAATCTGAAGCTGAAAAATCACATTTCAATCAGGCACAGCATCTCTGGAATAAGGGTGGAATATGTATGCTAAACCAAGTGTCCACACATTTCTTGGCATTGTCACATGGACCAGTGTCACATGGACCAGTGTCACATCACATGGACCAGTGCTAAGTGTCAGAATAGACTTGTGCCACGGGCGCTAGCTAGCTCATTAACAGGACAAGACATTCATGCTTGGCTGGAAGGGCAGTGGGTTAGTGGGCTGGGCACTCTGTTGCCTGTGTTACCCCAGGCTCCACCCACCCCCAATCCTAATCCTGTCGCTCACCACATAGCAACACTCAAAACACAACTGTCACTCAAATAGCAGCCACTCCCCGTGCCTGTTGTTGTTAATCTTGGCAGAGCCCTCCCTACTCTGAGAGAGACAGACCAGCTGGGCACCCTGTCAGGGAGGAAGGAACAGCCACCATATGGCCTGGCTAAATCCCTCATTCTCATGGAGGATAAGACACCCTGCACCCTCCACATCAAAGTGACATTCCATCTGGCCAGTGGCCACTGAGGCCAAACTAAAAACAGGTTAGCTAGTCTCTGACAAGTGGCAGTGGGGTGTTTTGCCAACTCAAACGGGTATTGGAGGCAGGTCTGCACTGAAGGTATAAACTTATGCGATTACTGGACTCAACGGAGCTTATGTCCAAACACTTAAGTCGCTCAACTGACATGTACACCTCAAATGGTTCCCGTAAGGGTTTAGATCAGGGGTAGGTAATAGGAGGGTAAGGACAGGGGTTAGTTGAGGGTTTTGGGTATGGAAATGCACTAATACAATATACTAGCAGGGTTTTGAAATCAGACTGTAGCAGAGAGGACCACAGGGCAACATTATGCTAATGATGCCCAGACACATTAGGGCAGCATTAGCATCAGGGACTGCAGACAATGTACACACAGTGAATCATTAGACTTGTATCTCTCATAGCCTCAAAATACATTCTTTCCCATGCAGCATTACAGTGGATTCAAACATGTCCTTCTCTCATTAAGCCTGTGGTGTTCTACATATCCGGCTTTATATTCCTCAGTGTGGATGGTATGTTTTCTGCTCTCCAAGGCATACATTTGCCACCAATAATTGTCTCAAACTGCATGATGATCCAGAAGAGATATACGCGTATATATGGGAATCTCTGCAGTTCTATTCTGTTTACTGTGTTGAAATAAGATTAATGGGGATGGATTAATAAGCGTATCCCTGCTTTCATCTGCTTTAGTCTCAAAGCTGGGAATGTTGCAGCATGTGTACCAGGCTGTCCTGACCTCATCTAGCTTGGGAGGTAGTTTACTGTAGCCATGCTTTTCCAAGAGGCTACCCTGGTGTAGATCTGAGAGATTGACAATGATCCATTGTTGTAATGAATCACCAACCCTGTTCTTATTGTCGACTAACTATGAACTGCCGGGCCAAATGAAGCTCGGAGATGCATTTCAGTCTTACCTGGCCTCAATGTGGTCAAACAGGTGCTGCCAACGATCATTGATGTCTTTCAGCTTGTCGTTGACCTCAGTCTCCTTGGTCTTGTTGCTAGCATTGATGAGCTGCTCTCCAAGTTGTTTCAGGTGAGTCTTATTTTCACTAAACAGGTTGATCTCCTCCATACAGTCCTGGTGGGTGAACAGAACATGAGTAACTAAAGGAGTGGATCATGACGTTCATGGAAGCATTTCATGAGCAGGGGTTAATGTTGTCACAGTCTTAAAAAGTCCAATATTGTCCAGTAATCATCACCCCCCTCCCCCCAGACAAATACACACACCAAAACACACACACCAGTTCACACATACCATAACAAACATTAATTTGGCCGAGCCTCCAAACCTAGTTAATGTAGCTTGGCTGAGATTGAAACAGCTGTCGTTCTATTCACAGGCAAAGTAATTCACAGCACACTGAAAACCCTTAACTCCCCCTCCTCTCTCTTTCTCCCTCCATTCGCTCTTCTTCACCACCTTCTCCTTTTAGGACACAGAACAATACCCACCACTCTCAACTCTGTCTGCCACCAGGGGCCACTTGTAGAGCGTTCCATTCTTTTTGTTTACTTCCCTGTCTTACAATGGACTTTGATCAGCTGATGAAGGAGAGCCAGTCAGTGGACTGTTAGAAACTCCATTGGATTTTGGTGATTCAGTGTTAAATGTTGGGTGTTGGTTTAATCTAATCCATTATCCATTATTATAATTATAATTATTATAAAGCCATTATTTAGTATTTCCATAAAACAATTGAGATTTAAAAAATGAAACTACAAAACAGACTCTTCAAACATTTCACCATTCTGATCTTAACTATCATTCGAGGACTTTGCCCCAGGTATATGTCATTCAGTCACGTCAATGCCTATACATGGGTCTGAATCCTAGGCCCCCCCTAAGTGTTCCAGGTAGAGTCTTACAGCACCATACCTTCTTCAGTTTCTCCACCATCTCCTCAATGCTGAGGTCCGCATTGTGGTCCACCTTGTTTTCCATCTGAGTCAGCCATTCACAAAGCTCCTTGTTCTTGTCATTGAAGATGATCCAGGCATTCAGACGGTCTGCTATCTCTTGTTTGCGGAGGGATACCTTAAAGGGAACACAATATGAAAAACGTGTTTAGTTGATCACACACTGCGCATAAAAGTCATTATATCTTCTACATAAATTCCTCGAAATAACTTTGTTGGACTCATACTGAATTCTGCATTTTCTCCATGCTGAATAAGTGACAGTTAGATTGCTAGATAATGTCAGAGAAACCTGCTCAGTTGCTTCACCAAAGTTTCCTTCTGGAGAGTAAAGACTTGTAAACAAAATCTGACACACACAAAGATCTGCAGCATTCACACTGGTGTGATTTCGCTTCTCCGTTGGGACTCAGTGTACTGCCCGACTCCAGTAACTCTCTGTGTAAGGGGTAAGGAGAATAATAAACCGGTTTCCATGCCGATGTCACTGCTCCCCTGTCAACTCTAAATGACAAGTTCATGGTGGATTGTGTGGTGGAACATTAGGAGGTGTAAGCAACACCCTTCAACTGAAAGCTGAATCTGATTTCCAATGAGAATGATTTTGAGAACACATCAAAGCTCCTATTTCAATACAATCCTAGATGCCATCAGTTGAATAGTGAGCACTGTATTCATGTAAGCTTGACAACACAAAATCTGTTTATTTTTTTCTCACTACATAGATGGGACTGAAAGCCTTATGATCGCCATAGCAACAGGCTATGCGTGATGACAGGCTGCTTTCCTACACAAAGGCCTGCTTCCTGAAGCCTAAACTAATTTGGCCTCTCACCATCTGGCTCCTCAGTCACTCACAGACACCTCCCCCGACCTCTCTCAAACCTGTTGATCTCTCTCCCGTAGAATCTAACCACAAATCTCAGGCCAGCACAGATCCACGGCTGACTGTATCATAAAACAGAACAAACTCAACACTTCAAGATATTAGACAGTTTCAAATTTCCCAGACTGGGTTATATGTGTATAAAACTCATTTAAACAGACGACAGCTTGATGCTCTTTCAAAACAAAGTCAGATTCGAGTAAGGAATCGAGTTTAAGCATCTAGCTATCTGGACATAATATCCATGCCAAACAGCTGATTCCATATCTGTCACTCAGCAGCAGCTGCCACGCCATAAACACATCAACACTTCGTCTCTTGCCCGCCCACACGGCCTGTCCATTCCAAAGTCCGGTGGACTCCTCAGCACCGGCCAAGCCGACAGTACCTTGAGACAGAGGTCCTCCCATTCACAGTGGAGGTGCTCCACCTGCTCTTGGAGTAGCAGCACGTCGTCGGCGATGATGTACTGGGACAGGTCCGTCTTCATGGTGGCCAGCTCGGTCAGGCTCTCCGCCCAGTCATCCAGGGAGTCCTCAGCCTCCTGCATACCATAACACAACAGCAACAATCTGTCCGGTCAGGCCCCCTCTACTCCACTCACACGTTCTATCCCTGTCTATGTCCTGCCCCTCTCTCTCAGCTCCGCTTCTCTCTCTCTCTCTTTCTCCCCGCCCTGAAAGAGGATTAAGGGCTGCAGCAGGCCAGGACAGAGGGAAAGGGGGAGGGGTGGAGAAGGGGAGGGGATGAACCTATATATGGTCCAGAATGGACCAGTTGATAAGATGACACATTTTGACAAACATGTCTTTGCATGTTTCTGAATGAGGCCTACGATGTAATCAGATCTTCATCTAAGTCCCAATAATATATACAGTGATCAAGAAGCAAAAAGGACGAAGGCACTCTTCAGCTAATCACTTTAAGATGCCTTCTTTTTGGTTAAGGCACGTGCAGTTGAAACAAAAGTTCAAATCTGCTGTGTTGTGTCCTGCAGCAAGTTATAAAGATACAGTGAACCATATTAGACAGATTCATTTTGTCCCAAAAAAGGTTCAGCCACATTAAGACATTAATGTAGATGTCACCCTGACCACGGACAACCACAAATGGTTTGTTCATAATGATTTTATTTCTCTCCAACAAGAAATGTAACGTTGGATCAGCATGCTCAATAATACAAATAAAATATGATATACAATTCTATTAATGTGTTTCAGTTGATCTATTATGAAGACATGATGAAGTTCTAATCAATTAATCAATCCAGTTTATTTTATAAAACCCTTCTGACATCAGCAGTTTTCACAAAGTGCTTGAACAGACAGCCAACAACAACGCCCTGATCACATTTTAGATCAAATGTTTGCAGAAGCTAAAAGGTTTCCAAATTGCCCTTCATCACTCCAGGCACTACTGGTAATAAAACCAAACAAATGATAAAACAGTTATAAAGTGGGACATGGCTTGAAAACATGCTATCCATTTGCCCTATACTGTATTAATCAAACATTTACCTTAATTAGTTTCTCTGTGACTTGGAGCTCATCATTGCCATCTGGGATTGACTGCTTTAGTCCGGTCTGAATGGTGTCCAACTGCTGCATGCTAGCTGCTAGTCTTGCCTGGCAGTGGTCCCAGTTCTGAGAGGAGACACATGATCATTTATTTATATAAAGTGGGAAGACACAATATCAAAGGGTGTTATAGAACTATAGCCCCAAAGAATAGTTGAGTAGGTAATTACCAGGAAATGAGCATTTCTTTATTGTCTATGTTTTACCATGCACATTTTGATAGCATTTAAAATATAAAGGTGTGCCTCAATTCTCTGGGCAGATGAAAGGAGAACTGATTAATTTGATTGATGTCAGCACAATCACTTCCTTTGTCTTTCACTTTCCTCATTATTTATAATCGTTGCCTAAGGATTGGATGAAGAGCCTGTGGCTTCTATCAGAGGAAAGAAAGATTTGGCCAAATAAGACAAAGGCAAATTATGTCTAATGTGTTCAAGAACATCCATCTGAGCCTCTTTACAAAGAGATAGGCTAGATTTCCATAACATACCATTTATATGTTTGAATTTGTATTTGTATTCCCAGCCCCACATGGAGTATCTCCAGGTAATGACGGCCAAACAAACAGGTTTCCCCAGTGGGACTGGAAGCCCTAGTCTCCATGTCCATCCTGGTGTTCTGGCCAGCTCAGGGTCTAGAGGAGTTCAAGTGCCCTAATACCTAGACAGACTGATAACACTAAGCTGCGACCCCCTGCCGGCCTGTCTGCTTTCCTTGTGCCTGACTCACACCTGCTTGTTCGCCTGTCTGTCGGTCCATAATGTCCTTAGCATAGTAGAAAATAATGGGCTGAATGGTTCAAAATCAACTACTAATTTGATTAATGTTCCTTCACTCTGAGGAGAAAAACTGGACTTTTACAGGCTAGACCAGATCAATGACAAAACATTTTCTTCTTGACACATATCTTTCCACAAAGAGCCTTTAACATAACATTACTGAGTGATATTGATCATTATTCAATGATTAATCTATCGAGCTGGGGCAGGTCAAAAATGGGGGAGGGTGTTTTTGCTCTGGATTGTGTCTTTTGTGAAGACAAATGGGAGGGATTTGCATTTTGAGGTGGGTTTTATAGTAGTTTTGCCCCATACCTTGTTTTATGGTACTTCTCAATTTTGGAGCAATAAAGGAATTCCGTATTTTGCTAGCCAGCTGGATTTGGACAGCTAGTCACGCTATGACCCACAAACAACTGCACATAGCTTAGAAAGTGTGCGCTTTATGTTGGCAGGCATACTTTCAGGCAGGGTTAAGCCGAGTCTTGCAGTAAAACATTAAGCTCATTGAAAATCTCAAGTCAGTTTCATCAGGATGACCTACTTTATTATTTTTATTCTGGCCATTCTGTAACATATTTAATTGGGGAGGATTTTTTTTAACGCTGTGGAGGGTCATGCATTTTTTTTATTTGACCTGCCTCCATACTCCCCAACAAATAACCAACTCTCCGTTAGTTAGGTCAGTCAGAGAGTCAGTGAAGTACCCCACACAACCTCAGTTCAAATTAAGCCAGCCTGCTGAATGTGTGAACGGATGGTTATTCTAGTGAAGAACTGGGAATGCATGTCATTGTTTCAGGCCCAAATCTACTACATTTGACATTTTACTGCCTGAAGCACTATCAGGGGGGAAATGGACTCCCTGTACCAGCAGGGGTAGTAATGGGCATTTAAAGTTCAAACATAACCACAGTAGGGGGTCACATTTCATAATAGGTATTTCAAAGGGGATAAAAAGTAGCTCTAGAACTCCTATGGGCAACTACAGACCTCTGGCTGTGGAGAAAGCCAGCTGAACATGGGACACTTACATCTCACATAGCATTTTTGTCGATTTTATCCAGGGCATTTGTCTTCAGATGGCTAGGTATGACAACCACCAATCACTGTAATCGCAAGTACATTTTCCTCAATGAAGAAGTCATAAGCAAAGACAGTGCCAGTAGAAAAAGATAATGATAGGGTTGCCAGGACAGAGGAGAGTGGGAGCTGCTCCGCCATAAGAGTGGGATGGCCAAGAAACCACAGGTCGCTAGACAGACTGCTTGGTTAGGGATGTGGGCCTTGTGCATGGCGTGTAACTAAGGCAGGGTGGTTCCTCTCGTAGGAAGCCGGTGTCATTTGTGGAGGAGAGAAGACTGAACACCAGTCGGGCTGCAGCGTTCCGGATAAGTTGCAACCACAAAACTGCACAAGTGGCTAGCCCAGAAAACAGTCAGTTCCAGTAGTCCGGGCAGTCACAGGACATGAAAATCACTTGGACTAGGGCCTGCTTGTGTTAAAGACCATAATACCGCTAAAAGCCTGAAAAATGCTTCTGATTTACACAACACCTATGTATTCTATTGTAAACCACTGTATTCCATTCTATTGATTCAAATATGTCCTCTTCACCTTTGATCTATGATTTCAGTTTGTGAATTTACAATCAAATGCACTCTAAAAAGGTCAGTACGTAACAGTGATGGACAGGTAACGATCTTCCTAGATCAGCTGACTAGTCCCGTCTCCCAGTGGCCGGCTCCCAATGACTGAAGGCTGAAAGAGGCACCTGAATGATGAGGTCTGTGAGGTCCTTCCTCTTTCCTAGCAGGCCTTGTAGGTTCTCCCAGTTGTCCTGAAGGGTAGCAAGCTCGTTCTGAAGCTGTGTCTGAGTCTGCTCATCCCCCATGGAGAAGAGCTGGCGGCCCAGCTCCAAGGTCTGGATGTAGCTGCACTGGTATCTCTGGAACAGCAGCTCTGTGTGCTACAGTCAGGAGGAATGCATAGGGTCAATCAATGTACTTCTGTATTGTGGAAACAATCAGTCAATGGCTCTTTGCGCCATTATATTGAAAATCTTTTTCCTTCAGTCTCAGCTCTTACTGACCACCCTCCCTTGGTTGTATCGGTTCAAACCTAACCTTTAGGTCGTGAAGGGAGTGTCGGAGCTGCTGCAGGCTGCAGTGGGCTGGACCAGTAGGAGGCAAGAGGGCCTGTGCATCTGCAACAAATCTCTGGAGCTTCCTGAGGGTGGGACGATAGATGTGCCAGTGTTTGACCAGCCCCTCCACCAGGGAGCGCCTCTGAGCTGCCCTGTGAACAGCCCCCTGCCAGTGCTCCCTCAGCTGGGCCAGCTTCAGGATGAAGTCCGTCCTGGGGGGACAAAAGGGTCACGGTGCAAAGCGTGTTACTGATTGTTCATGGAAAGAAGGCTACGGGGATTTTACTAATCCTCAGGCGGTGATCAAAGGAGCAACACAACAGATACTACAGGAGAATTAACATCAATGCCTCTACAAAGATCGGAACATTGTCCATGTGACCAGAGAGTCTCGGGTTCTCACCTGTCATCAACATCTCCCCTCTGCAGTAGATGTAGAGCATCATTGATGACAGCATGCAGGATCTGATGACCAATAGACGTCTCTAACTGGAACCTCTGAGACACCAGAATCACACGATCACTAGCATATTCACTGTCCTCCTTAGTGGTACAAAGGAATATCTTGGATCTTGATAGTAGCTGTGCCGTCTGTGTGTGTGTGTGTGTGAGTGTGTTTGTCTTAGTAAGGGTTTGTCACCTGGTGTGTGCGTAGCTGCTCCCTCAGGCCGGCGTAGGTGCTAGCCAGTTCTACTGCCAGGCTGTCATCCATCGTCTGCAGGAAGTCCGTCCAGCTTTCACACTTCTCCTGAAAACTCTGCTGTCTCAGTGTCTCTGTCTGCAATTCACTGGCACAGACACACAAGACTCTCAGCTCCAGGTCTGGCATGCCTTCTGTGAGTGTAACAGTAGGGATCACCCAGGTACACACTAGACGAGTCATAGAGTGGAGGCCTAACCGAGCTCTGTCTGTTACTGCCATTCACTTTATATAACGCTCTTTACTTACATTTGCAGACAGATTAGCACTCAACATAACTGACCTGCATGTGTCCACAGCGCGGGCAGAGGCCAGAGCCCAGCTTCTGTTGAGACTTTGTAGTCTGTGGGTGACGGTGTCACTGAGGGTCAGCCTGTAGCTCAGCTCATTCAGCAAGTCCAGGTCAGGAGAGAAACCAGCGAGCTCCAACAGAGCCGTCTGAAACACAGGGCGCCACGGTTAGTCTCTGGATGGACGCCATTCAAGTTAGAGCTAGGCTGTGTTTTAGTCTACCTTGGATACATCCACGGGTGGAGACACAGTAGCGTCTTTCAGCCTCCTTTCCCAGTCCTCAAGGTGTTTCTCAACGGACGCCAAGACCCTCTCAAACTCCTGGAGCTGCTCAACCTCTTCCTGTAGGCAGAGAATCAGATGCATGTAAATGCAAAGCATAACTACCGCTGTAGTGTAATGTAGATGTAAAGATTCTAGGTAAGTGATATATAATTCAAAAGGCGAACGTCTCACCTGCAGTTGACCATGCTGAGCAGCCAGTGCCTGCTTGAGATGTAGAACACCACGGGTCAATAGGCGGCTCTCTGATTGGATGAAGATGGCAACAGAGGGTTCCACTCGTCCACTGAGTTCCTTCGAGGCGTCTAGCACACCTTCCAAGTCAGCCTGTAAACAGTCCGCTCTCCCCTGCAGGCTCTGCGGCCAGGGTAACACAGCAGGGATCATGACAGGGTACTACAAACATCATGATGCAGAGTCAACCCGATCATTATATAACTCCTTAAAAGCGTACATATTGCCTCCACCGTCCATACTTGACCACCAAGTGGTTCTGATAACATCCCGCTTACCTGGACGGCCTGCATCTGGGCAGCGACCAGCTGGGCAGTCCTGTCCTGACCGGGTGGACTGCTCATCAGAGCGGTGACATCACCCCTCAGGGTTTGTAGACGTTGGGAGAAAGGCACAGAGAGGTGGGAATAGGCCTCCCAAACCCGGAGCAGAGTCTGGCTTCTGAGGAGGTTATCCTCCAGCTCACTGTTCACCTTGGTCCACCTTGACAAACCACAGACACACTCTGAGAGTGCGCATGTAAGTGTGTGTATGTGTGTGTGTGTGTGTGTGTGTGTGTCTGTGTGCACGCGTGCATGAAAATTGTGTCGGTTCTGCTGACCTGGCTCTTTCTCGATCCAGCTGTTCAGACATGAGGTTGAGGGTGGTGGGATTGATCATGTCTCTGAGGATGGAAAGATCTTGGCCCAGACAGGCCCACTGAGAGACACAGCCCACAGTCTCTTTCTTTAAACACTAAATACAGGAACATATACACATCACTGTGATGGTCGCCTATGTAACAGAATGATAACATTCTGCCATTACTGGTATCATATGTTAACTATGTTTTTAATGTTAATTTAGTTCCTCGTGAATTTTTCAACAACAGCAGCATTCCAAGGGTCCACAAAATGGAAAACAACTGAATTTTTCAACTGAATAATTGATAAATAAACAAAAACAAACAATACAATGAAATATGGATTGTTAATACTGTATATATATATATATATATATTTACTAAATAAATATGACAATTCAAAGAGATACAATACAACTAATGTGTGTGTTTGTGTGTTTTGTCATAGTCCCGGTTGCTCCATGAGATGTTAAATAGTTTTTTTAAAGTTCATTTTCAGTTTGCTTGACTGACTGAAGATGGAAATGAATTAAATATGATCATGACTTTGAATAATTCCATTTGGACAGGGGAACTGTGTCAACCCACACAGCATATCTTGTGGCAAATGTATTTGTGTCTGAGTTTTATGTAATAACAATATTTAGACAAGAGAACACAATAAATGAACACAAGAAAAAGTTAAAGTTTCCTTAACTGGGAGAGACTGGCATGCCGGTTGGGTATATATTTAGGACAAGGCGTACCGCACGGTCTTAGCCAGCATTAGGCTACTGGCTAGTGTAAACAACCTGGTAAATGTTGGTACAAACCTGCAGCTCATCATGAAGACCTTGCAGGGCATAATGTGACAGTCGAGGGAAGCAGATGTATTCTACAGCCTGACTGGTCTTCACGGTAGTCAGCATCGCATCGTTCAGCCCTTTGTCAAAACCTGCCCAGACCTCCAACACCTTCTTTAGTCTCTGTTCCAGAGCGGTGTTCTGGAGTGGGAAGAAACAGGTCAAAACACAATGAAAACCTTTACAAACTTTTGATTTCAATTATGATATGTCTATTTTGTCATTTGATTTCCATGCTTTATTGTACAGGAAAATGGAGAAAGCTAGGAGAGAGAATATTTGTAGATCACTGGACCATACAAGCCCACGATGTCAAGTCATTTCCATGCCCAGTAACTTACTTGTTCAATGATATCGGCACAGGCTTTGATTAACTCATCTGTCTGAGTGAGGAAAGCAGAAGTTCCTTCCTCTTTTTCTCTCCTGTATTTTTCTTTCAAGTCTTGAAGTGCTGAGATATGTTGAAAGACATTCTCCTTCAGACCCTAAAAAAGTGGTTTAGATTACACAGTAACAAATGCATCATGGAACTTAGGGCCTCGAATTCCACTTATAATGGCAATTGGCTTGACGCCTGTAATGGTCCTATAACCTAGGCTAATGATTTTTATCATACCTGGCAGGTTTTCAAGTACTTCTCTACCCCTGAAAGACTAACAGGCCTCTGGGCTGAGCCCATCCACTCTCTCTGACTTCTGATCCAGTTGTGGTGGTTCTGCAGGGTGACCTCTCTCTCCGAACGCCTCCTCAGCTCCTCCTCCACTTCCCGGTTCTGCAGAGGCAAAGTCAGTGTCACAATCAACGTATTTTGTGTTGCATCTAAATCAGTGAGAGTAACGCTATGAACCGGATGTCAGTAAGGAGATGTGAGTGATCTAATGAGATCGAGTTGTTACTGTAGTATATTTTCTCTTTGCCCTACTGGGAAGTTACCAGGTTGTTGAGGGTCCTCCGTAGGCTGAGCCAGCGGTGGTTCAGAGCACCCAGCTCCTCGGCATAGTGTATGTGTTCATATCTCCCTGTGATCATTTGGAATGGTGCCTGGTTGACGTAGCCTACTGTGAGCTGGTGGACCGCCATCTCAGCTTCACATTCCTGAAGGAGAAAGAGAAAGTGAGACCTATGAAATCCAGCTACTAGCGTATTTAAGTACACATCTACTACATTATCAGGAACTGATGGGGCAGTTGTTATCAGACCTTGTAGCTCTGAAGGAGTTGGGTGAGGTCAGCGTTGTTGGAGGCGGTTTGGACCCTGTCCGTCTGCTCCTCTAGCCTGGCTTCAGTCTCACCGATCCAGGTCAGCAGTTCTGTCATGGCCCCCTGCGGTGTGAGCCTCTCCATCAACAACTGACAGATAGATGGGGGGGCAGACCATCAGGCAGAGGGAGAAATAGGTTCGCACCAATAAAGAAGTGAAGAAGGCTTCAGGGGCCTTTGTGCTCCACAGTTGGGGTGTTTAAACCTGCTAACTGGTGACAGGAGGCTCACAGATACAACGTAGGTGTGACCACTCGGCCAACAAATGGCACATATTAAGGAAGCAATTTGTCCATCAGTAGTGTGATGAAGCTCCACAGTTGTGTATGAATGACGTTACTGTGATATTGTTTGTGTATGTATGACGTTACTGTGATATCTTTTGTGTATGCATGACATCACTGTGATATTGTTTGTGACAGACTCACCTGATGCAAATTCTGCTGGGCAGCAGGTATATCAACATGCATGTCAGCCCAGTCCTGTTCCATCTGTCTGAGCTGGGTCTCTATGGGACATAAATCTGCAGGTCTCTCTGCCTCACTCATCTGCAGTAACTGCATTCCTGTGGTGATCACAGAGGTCTTCTGAGTGGTCCTAACCTCAAGCTCTTTGGTTAAGTCCTACAAACACAGTAGATGTGGTTATAGTGACATGAAGGTCATTCATTCCAAACATATTCTCACAGGAGTTGACTGGGTCAAAACAGTCCAAAAGGGATTCTGGCTTTACCACACATTGTTTGAAGTAGGAGCGAATATGGTCAAGATTCTGCTCCTGATTTGCTGTGAGAGTGAATATCATGTTTATGCATTTCCTGGCTCCTGTGATCCACTCATTCAATGCCAAAGAGTCATGGGAAAATCTGCAGGGGTGATATTAGGGACAATCTTCAGAATTTGGGATTATGATTAATAGGATATACAACACAACTATTTTAAAATGTCTAATAAAAAAACTGTTAGTGCAGTTATGCTTTCATACATTATCATTGACCCCTGCATGAAAGTTGTCACCTGCTCAACAGTTTCCTGCTTTTGTCTGTTGTGACTGGTGTATTCTCCAATCTCCAGAGAAGGCTGGTCCAGTGAGCCTCCAGGGCACGCCCAGACGCATCCACCCGTTTGTAGCCCGCCTCCTGCAGCCTCTTCCCTAGCACCCGCACCTGGATAAGCCTTGGCCTGCTCTCATCCAGGACTCTTTTCATTTTCTGTCAGAAAGAACCTAATCATCAGTCTCTTCACGCTGACCCTATATATACAATTCTATCTCTAACTCTATCTATATCACACTGCCTTCTCCTCACTCCCCTACCCCGGCCCCTGAGCACCAGGCTGTGAATGAGGAAAACACTCAGGTTTCTGACAGAACGGGAGAAGACTTTCCTCTGGATGAGATGCCCCACTCTGGCCATTTTGGCTGAATGAGAAAAAAGTGTTGTAGAATCAGATAGGCACGGAACTGGGGAGATATGAGGTGAAATTACTGCTAGCTACCCCACATCAAAAAGGGAGAACATCCAGTGCTCCCATTAATGTCTCTCCTGTATTCAAGTGAAGTAATTAGAGGTAGAGTGCAGTGCAGTAATTGCACAGAAAGTCGACTGAGTACATAGAATGTCCAATGGGCCAAATTAGTGGAAAAAAGATCTATGTAAAGCCAACACAAAGTGTGTACAGAGAACCCACCGCCTGTTATTTGTGGTTATAACTTTAATTCATAATTACTGTTTTGTCCTATTTTTATATTAACGGGACCGCAATTCTGGACAGTCAGATGTTAAAGCATCAACCTGGTAGACAGAGAGCTTCTCGCGAATCTGCTCCTCTGAGTCCTCCTCCAGTTGTGTGCTGGGTAGACCAGCTTCCACATCCACTAACAGGCTGTCCAAATGGGCCCATTCCGCCTCCCACTGGGTCCACATCTACAACCAGAATCATTTAACAACAGCTCATACAAATGTACTAAGGTAACAGTAGCACATAATGAAATGTACAACATTTTCCAATGTGCCATCTCAAAACACTCTAATAAACCTCAACCTGTAATGTCTGCTGCATCCGCGTGCCTTCCTCCAGGGCCTGCTTCTGGAGCTGGGACACCTCCTCCTGGAGGTGCTTCAGAGAGCCCTCCCACTTTTGGAGGGCGCTCTCAGGGACTTTCAGAGACAGGTAATCCAGGGTCCCAAGGTGAATCCCAAGGAACTGGAAAAACCTCTGTTAAATCCCCAAAAACCCATAGGAGGAAAAAGGGGACACACAAAGCATTAATGGTATCAATACCAACGATTACGCATATTGTGTTGGTAGAATGAAAACGTTATTCGAGCTACCTAAGGCTCTCTGCACTTTAGAGGATCAGTTCCCAGTGGGGGACTGAAAGGTCAGTACTTACTGAGTGTCTGCTGAAGTAGTCGTGTAGTTCAGCCCTGGTGTGGAGCTTCAGACCAGGCCTCTGTGACAGGTGTTCTGAGCCCAGGATTACCAGCCCTTCCAGGCCATGCAGCAGCCTCTCAAACTGGTCTTGGAGATCCACACTAGTCCTCAGCTCCACACACCTGGCCCCCACGGTGCCCAACGCTCTCTTCAGCATCACACGGAGACACACATTAATAAACATCATCATCACACACACAGTCTTGGGTAACCACTAGCCCAAAACTGGTGCCTTCATTCTGTATGTTGAGTAATATACATTGGGATTGGGACAAAAAGGGGAAAAAACGAAAATGAGGAGAAAGTAAGATAGTCTCTTCTCCTATGTAATGTAACTGATGACATCAATTTCACTGGGTAATATCACAGTAGTATCTCCAGAGTCTAGAGTCTCCACATAAACCATGTCATTCAGTACAACTAGGTGTTAATAGAGCACCTCCAGCTTGGTGGCCTCCTGTGTGAGTGTGGAGGGAAGACCCTGTCTCTCTGCCTCCTGCTGCAGGAACGACACCTGGTTGAACCGGACCAGCAGCTCTCCCTGGATCAACATCACAGACTAAACACACAAACACAGAGGTATAGAGACTGTTCAGCAAGTCACTGTTGGCTGCTTTGTGAGGATCTAAGTATCACAGTCGTATCAAGTCATTTTGTGAACAGTTGATCATATATAAGCCTAGCATCAATGACTTACTGAGCTGTAAGAAATCCACAAAGTGTTATGTACCAGAAATATCAAGCCTACAGTAACAATTTAACATGCACATTTACTAGTAACTACGGATAGCTGCGTGTACAGTACGTATGTCAATGAATGAGTTTACTGTACCTGTAGCTGACTACAAGCGTCTTGAGGGACAGCTTCATTAGTAATTTTGTGTGAGGCCAACTCATTAGCAAGAAGGGCTGCATGCAACTCTGCTAAGATTGTCTGTAGAGTTATACAAACACAGTACAACAAAATCATGACTTGTACATTGCAACACATAGAAACTTAAGGCTGTGCAAGCTACAAGTAATTTGCCTATTGTAAGGGAGCATTTGAAACTTTACAGGTGTAAAATAAAGGGACCACAGACACGTTATTACAGATAAAGTGAAGGGAGGAAAACTCATTCTGTTAAAAAAGGTTTAACAAATAAGACAAACGCCAGCCATCATACAATAATATAACATTTTAATATGTGCTGTCCTGAAACTTTCCTTTTCTAACAGCTGTTGTAGTAATGACTGTTATACTGTACTTCGGGGATTACAATGGTCTTTCTGACCTGCTGATGGCCCTTCTTCTCAACCTGGGCCTGCAGCTGTTTCTGTCTGACAGTAATGTTGTTCTGAACCACTCGCAGGAGTTCACCCAGGTGATCCACACAGACGTCACCTCTATCTGACCCCAGGACACTGATTGCCTCTGACCCCTGTGAGCTCAGCTCTCTTCCCAGGGTCAGCAGCTCTGTAGACAGAGTCTTAGAAACAAGCATATAGACACACATGCATCACAATCACATTTGAAAAAGTGAATTATAGCACTAAGCATGCATCAAAAAAGGGAGGATCAATCAAAAAATGTACATAATAATTCATTCACGTATCAAAACCAACAGTAGATGCCAGTAGAGGTACTTTTGCCTGATCATACCTCTAACTCTCGCAGCTGTGTGTCCTCACATGACTGGCCAAGAGGCAGCTCCAGGAGGCGCGTCAGAGAGGACAAAGTCAGGCCCACTCCCCACAGCACGTCAAATAGTGCCTCGTCCAGCTTAATGTCCACTTTCTCCGGTGGCACCGCCTGGGAGACAACATAATGGTCCACAGGAACACCACGAATGAAGAGTTGTCAGCCCAACCAACACGTCATGGATAAAGTGACACATGTATGTTAAAACATACACCAAAATTCTGATAATCTCCCCAAATTTCCCTTAATCTGCACTTTTGTTTGCTAGATATTTCAGTCAAACACTCCTCCCACTGTGGCGGAAAACCGTGACTGGATCGTCTCAACTCACCAACCAGGTGATCAAATCCAAGTACAAACTTGCAAAACAATGCAAAACATGTGGGTTCGGGCTCTACAGGTCAATAGGTTTCTGGGACCAATCGGATGGAACCCATCGGTTTCTTGGGAAATGTAGATGGTTTGGTCCAAGGGGACCAAGGAGACCTCCCTTACCTGAGCCATCATCTTCCTGGCTGCCTGGCCCAGCTCTCTCAACCGACTGATAAGTGTCTGCACCTCCTGCAAGCCGTGGGGGTCAAAGGCACCACAAGCTGTTCTGTCACTCCAACTCACAGGAAAGTCGGTCCCCTATAGAGAGAAAGAGAGAAATGTAATTCAATTTGAATAAACCAGGGGCTTGCACAAAAACGCAGACATCATTTTGAAGACTAAAGTTTTGACAATTTATGGGATTTAACACCAAGAGATGCATACATCAGAAGAACCATTCTTTATAGTCTCCTCTAAGGCCAGAAGTCGGTTGTGTAGGTGTGTCCACTTTCTTTGGGCCGATGTCTCCCCCTCACACTCCAGCTCAGCAGAAACTCTGGGGAAAAATCTGCACTTACATGGTTGATATTCCCATAGAGGACTATTGTCACCCACACATTTTAAATCATTTCTATGGAGCCGTTCATTTAAGATTGAAATAATAACAATTAAATTAAGGAACAAATTCCTTCTCACAGTGAATGTGGAAACAAAAGTCTACATACTTAAAAACTGTTCAATTTGTATTCTTCAGTTGTCCCTGTGGCGTAACCCTTTCTTTAGTTTTAGGTAGAATGTATGTTCTACTAACTAAAACCAAAATAGTGCTACCAGAAACTAGAGGTTATTCAAATGGTTCTCCTAGGGTCACCAAAGAACACTTTTAGATTATTGATAGCACCTTGTTTTAAAGAGTGTTCTCTTCCCAATGTCCAGCTGATCATTCTATAGTTTCTGTTGATATGCACCTGCTTGCTAACATTTTTGTTAATATTTGGTTCAGAATAACGGTTGGGTACAGATAAAAGATAGGTTTGTGAAGAGTTTGCAGATAGTGAAACGTTACTGATCATCTAAATAGCATGTTTCTATACTACAAACTTGAGATGTAAGGCACCAGTACCCAAAAGATATCTGGGCTTGATCCTCTTGTGTCTGGCTGTGGATACAACCTCTACTCCCCTGCTGGGCGATGGCTTTGGTCAGGTCCCTCTGTTCATTTAGCTCCTGCTCCAATTCCTTCATGAGGACAATAAACACTGCCATTATTCTTACTAAACTTGTTTACACTAATATATTTCATATTTCAATAACCTTTTTATTTATACCTGTTGTCCACTTGCTTCAATTAAAAACAATTATATAATTTTAAAATCCAACCAAAATCTCAATATGTTAGGAACATTTAACCTTCTGCTGTTGAAAGCTGGTCTGTCTAAATAGTTTGCTTCTCGAGGAGGAAAACATCTCCTGGACGCTGGCGCTACGCTGCAGCTTGCCCTCTAGTGGTGGCCTTTTGGGTGTAGACATAGATGGTGTTGGCACCTTTAGTGAAAATAGAGAATGGAAGGTAAGGACGAAAGAAAATCATAGCATTCTCACCTGAACTTCGTACATGTAATCTCAGTAATGACTTGTAACAATATGCTCAGAATGTATTACTCATCAATATCGCAGTATACAAGACATTTTCTAATACACATTTGAGAATTTGCCACAAGATCTAAAGGATTTAGAAAATGCTAATAATCTCTATGACATATTACTTTAAGAGATCTGTTTGTTTATCAAGCCTGTTACCAAAACACCTACTTTACTGAGACTAAAATCAGCTGACATCTCCTTAACTAACTGTTTGTGTGTGTGCGTGTTTGTGTGGCCCCAGTGTGTTAGATAGGAAATGTATGTAGCACGTTTTCTTGTGTGTGTTTTTCACATGTTTGTATGTGTTTACATGTATGATTGCACATCCATGCGTATGTACCTGGAATTTTAAGTGGATATACAACACACACTCTTTGTGAGTGTGTGTTGTTGTGTGTTACATCACCTTCCATTTGCAGTTTTATGGTACAGTGTTTGATCTTCTCTGTCTTATGTGTCCGTCTCCCTCTCAGGTGTAAAGAGTTGTTTCTGATATAGCAGGCTTATTCAACCATTCGATCAACCAATTCAAGACGGCCCTTTCACACATAAATGAGTGTTTTGTGTTTTGAAATGAGAAAACTGTTGCTGCTTGTGCTTTGACAGCAGTGTTTGTGGTGACTATAGGCTAAAGTGTCGAGATATCTGTTTTGACCCTTGAAATGGAGAAGAGCTAAGAAAAACTCCCTTAGATAACCTGCTGTTATAGAGCTCTGGATAAAACCACTGTACCTTTTTCTTTCCTTTCCAAAAAAGTTGGACAGGAGGGTTTTGAGTAAGGAACAGAAGGGTTCAAATAAAGAGACCACTGCAAATTGAACACTTCCGTTACTTACTCAAAACTTTCCTTTTTCAATGTTTTTAGAAAGGGAAGAAAAATTTGCAGTCTTATTTTTTCCCCAGAGCTGTATACACTAGGTTAGAAGCAAGTGGCTGTCCCCGTTTCATTTGTAGCAGGTAGGTAAGTTGTGCAGATATTTGTTGGGTGCATGCAACTTAAAGGCGTAATTATTAAAGGCGTATTATCATTAATATGCCTTCACAGATCACTCGCCCAGTCCTCCTACCCTTTACCTGTTAGCCTCCTTCTTACAGTGTGGCAAAAAAGTATTTAGTCAGCCACCAATTGTGCAAGATGAGTACTTATTTTACCAAGGAATTTACCAATGAATTCATGAAAAAATGCTACAATGTGATTGTCTGGATTTTTTTCTCATTTTGTCTCTCATAGTTGAAGTGTACCTATGATGACAATTACAGGCCTCTCTCATCTTTTTAAGTGGGAGAACTTGCACAATTGGTGGCTGACTAAATACTTTTTTGCCCCACTGTATTTGTTTTTGCGTTTTTTCTTATTTCCTAGTTTTCTACCAAAATAACGTGTCGACATATTGGCTTTGGTTCTGCAGTTACTTGATAACCTTTCACGTGTGTGTGTGTGTACCTGCTCCTGGCTCTGTTTCTCTTGCAAAAGCAGCTGAAAGGTGACCAGCCTGGTCTTCAGCAGCTCCAGTTTGGAGGAAAGAGCCTCTACCTCCTGGTGGGACCCTGCTGAGGCCTCCTGCTGTCCCAGCACAGACAGGTTGGCCACCTGCTGCTCTATCTCAAGGTACTTCTCCTACACAAAACACAGACATGAGACCTAATTCAGGCATAGCCTCAAGTTAATGCCTCATTCGCATGAAGAATAAAGAAAAGAAATCCGACTGAGGCTCGCAGCAGAGTAAGAGCAAACGTAACCAGAACACAACGTGCTGGCAAACTGTGTAAAGAACAATCCCATTCACAATGACTAATCCACTCGGGGTGTAACCCTGAGCACATACGCTATGTCCATGGATCAACTAAACCTGAGGAATAGGGCACATGCTACAGCAGACTGTACAGCACAGAGACACAACAGGCTTACAAGCATATCCATCTACTAAGGCCATGAAAAGTGTACATGGTATTGGGTTCTATGGGTTCAATTTGAATATGCTGCTAGATCCTATAGGATGTGTTTTTTTTGTCTACAAAGACTTCATTCAAATGTGTGGTGATATACTGCATAACTGTGTTTACCCTGTGAATCATTAATATACATGGTTTAGATTACACACGCAGGGTCAACAGAGAATTTGCCAACCTGTTTTATCCTAGATATAAATGGTGATAAAACACAAGCAAAGAATATTTTTTTTAAAGAATAGTAAATTGTAAAATGGTTACAAATTATCCTGCTCCCTGTGTTGCTAAAATCAATTTTGAATAATGTACAAATCTTTTTGGGAATAATGTAAAATATTTTACATTATATCCTTACTATTTACAACCTGGGGTAGTTTCAGGATTAACAAAGCCCCAGGTGCCTGGACCTGCACGTAGCTGAACTTTGATCTGCTGGCAGTGCTTACCTGGCACATGAGGAGTTGCTGGTCAACCCTGTCTTGCATGCGGCCGGTGGGTTTCCGCTCAGCCACTCTGAGGCAATCCTGGGCTCTCTCCAGCCAAACCTCCAGCTGGGTGGCCCGCTCACGGCAGGCATGGAGCACCCCCAGAATGGGGAAGGATCCGGTCAAGGCCAGGGCTGTGGACTTCCCTGGGGCCTGGGACACAGACACACAGCCACTGAAACTCTGACTGAACTTCCCACTGACAACCAGCCAGCAGGCACTGCAGGAAGTGACTGGAGAAGAGGAAGTGACTGAAAATCCAATACTACTGTCACTGTAACTGACAGGCATTGGCCAGATGTGTCTCCTCTATGGACCACCGTGGACTGTTTCTTTCTTTACAGACTCGAGCTGACTGTCCTGGTGATGTCACGCCCTTTCACTGTCTTTATCTCTGTTTCTGGCTTTTCGCTATCTTCCTATCTGTCTCTCTCTGTGTCTGTTTCCCTCTCTTGTTCATTCGCACTGTCTCTCTCTCTCGCTCCCCTAGACTGTCTAACTAGTTCTCTTTTCTTTTACCAACGGCGCCACACCCACCTGTGGGCGAAACCACTTCCTGAATGCCCAGGCAGGCTCACAGAGGGAGCTTGGGTGACAAGGACTCCTTTTCACCCACATCCGTGAAAGGCCCCGGGCTACGGCGGCGGACTGAGACAGAGGAGGCAGGTCTAATAACAACTGTCAGCTGACTCAGCATACAGTACCTTCACACACTCCTTCACACTTCTACCATTCTTGTTTTCAAGTAATTATCTCTCTTGCTCTTTTCTGTCCTTTTAGCTGTTCAACTTCCCCTTTTTTCAGTAATTTTTCGCTTTTTATCTGTGGGTTTGAGGGGTTCATGTGTGGGTTTAAGGGGTTCACCAGGGTTAGCAGCAGCACCATAAGTCCTTTAACATGTGTTACCATGCAGTGTTTGAACATTACATCAAATGGATCATGGGGTGATCCTATTAATGAACGCTTTTAAACAGACCTGGATTCACATACTTTTGGAAATCTCGAGCTCCAGAATGATACGGTTTGAGGTTTTGGGACCATTCTATTGGTTCCATTGGACAGAACACTCAATTAAATTCTGATGTAAAGGCAACACTGAGCCTTGATTGTCCCTCTAGCTGACAATGGCAGCAAATCCCCTAGGGAATCGTAGACAGGCCAGCTCTGTCTGGAGATCGCAAAGGCAGGAAGGCATCGTTAGCATCTTCCTTAGATAGTGGATGCAACTGCAAACAATAAGGAAAGCTTGCAGCGATATCAAACTGTCCCAAATCTGTCATTAAGTGTTATGATGAGACAGAGCTGTAGATACAAAAGCATAAGATGAAATGTACTCCCTTTGTTTAGCAGTGAACAATGGCAGTAAAAAAAGGGAAAGAATATTACAAATGTATTTTAACCCAGGTCCGTTTGTGAAACAAAGTTTAAACAAACCAACTGGTGTGTGTATTTGTTGACAACTGCTTATATGGTTAACAGGGGTTAGGACTGTTGGACCTGTTTCTCACTGCATGCTTACCCATCCTGCTGCTGGATTCTCAGACCCAGAGTCCTTTGGGCCATGTGTAAATGCAGTCTGGTGGGTGGTGTGTGTGCTGACCACACCCAAGGGGGCGGTGCTAGTGGTGGGGGCAGTGAGAGGGGGAGGGGCCTCTGCTTGCACATCGGTCTGGTGTGTGAGACTAGAGGCTATGTGTGTCGAGCCACTGAACAACTTGTGTGCCATCTCTATAGGCCCGGAATGTGCTGTGAGCGACCCGATCACTCCAGGCAAGGGAGAGGGCAATGTGGGTTTCTCTTCTGGAGCAGCCAGGACCTTCTCAGCGGGGCACTCAACCAGAAAGGCCTGCACTGCCTCATGTTGAATCAGGTCAGGGTGCACCTCTGACAGCCTCCTGGGAGGGACGGGGACTGGAGACGCCCCACGGATGTATTTGGGGACATGTGTGCCTATTGTGGTCACAGGAAGTGTGGGTGCATCCTCTGTGAGCGTGTGTTCAGCAGGCAAGCCCCCTGGGAGTGTGTGAGTGTCTGGGACGTGTGTCTTCAGCCCCTCTGGGTGCCTGTTATCCCCCCTCCATGCAAGCCCCATCTGTCCCATGAGCTCCTGATACAGAAAGAGAGACGGGGAGTAGATCATTTGGCTGGATTTATTTCTCATTTCTGTTTGGCACACAAGGAGAAGTCCATAAAGGCAGAAGGAGAAAAGAACAACATACAGCACAGAACATGCAGGAATATTAACACTAGGTTCAATGTTAATATCAATTAAGTATAATCAGTGCATTTTCATGGCCAACATTTATCTTAGTAGTGCATATTTTAATAAAGAACAAGGTGTAGTCAATGGCCAATACACAAGGAAACAGGGCGGTTCTTATGCACAACACAATGCAGTGTGCCTGGACACAACCCTCAGACATGGAATACTGGCCAGAAACACAAACCCTGAAGCACTTCATCCCTATTAAACTGGTCACCACTGTAAAAGTACGAAGTACACATTTTGTGTCATACCACTAGTATAGGATCTGATATACCACAGCTTTCAACCAATCAACATGCAGGGCTCCAACTACCCAATTTGTATTTGACAATAAAACGTTTTTTCTAGCTGTTGATTTTATCAGGTATATAAATAAAATAATAGAGATTCCAAGGATAATGTTTTTCAAACAGAGGGGCAATAATGTGTAAACAGCTTATTTTATGCAAAACTGGCATGATTTATTAAAATACAGTGCATATTTATGTAGGCAAGCGCATAGTCAAAATCACAAAGATACGCATATGGCATTGGCAAATACGCTCAAAGTATTTAAAGGATAAACAACAACTGAGAAATCTATAGTAAACATAAAAAACAGGATAATAAATGTGTTGGTTACCAGCATACAATTTTATGGAAAATCTAAAGAATTATCAAAGTATCTATATCAAGAAATGTATTATTAAACCAACAAAAAAGGGCCCATGCAGTACCATTGTAACCTTAAAAAAACCTGACACAACATTTTTCTTTCCCTCCCATTTAGAAGAACTGTCTTTGTTGTGAATGATGGTGGTCTGTCAGCTACCAATAACCAAAATGAACCAGATACACATGAGCCTACTCCCTGACAGCATGCTCAGTCATCCCTAATCACGTAAACATATAAAACTGTAAAAATGTGTAAACAGAATGTTCAGACATAATGCAACCTGTGAGAATCAAACAGCAGCATGATAAAATACCTGCGATCTTTCTGCCATGTAAATGCACTGAACATAGAAAGAGAGGGAGGGTTCTAAACAGGAAGGGTTCTACTCCAGACCAGCTCTAGGACACCATACACTGGTATTTGGAGGAGGGCTTGGAGAGACTACTGGAGGGGGTGGTGTTTACCATGCTTTCAGACAGAGACTGTGTTCTGACTGTGCCCAGAGGTTTTGATAAAGCTTCGGACACACTTGTTCCCGATGTGAGCACTACTTTGAGGTCCTGAAGAGACATGAGCAGTGTTAGAATACAGACACACTTCTCTGGTACAGAGGCAGTCATTATTGTGTTATTGTCTATGAGATCACTCTATAAGGCACTGAAACGGCCCTGTTATGTGTTATGTACATATCGTCTCATATGAGTATTGTTATAAATGTTATCCCATACAGTGCTGTTAGACGTCTGATGGATACAAATGTCTGATACCTGTTCAGGTGTGTCCTGACTCTGGTTCTGTTCCATGAATGTGGTTGTGCTTCCTCCTGCTGCTTCAGCCTGCTCCTCTCGTACTGCAGCCTTTGGGTCCTGGGCAGAGTTCGAAAACACAGTGGTCACATTAACCATCCCAAACATGACAAAACAAACCAAAAACAAAAATGATTAAAACCAAACTCACATTCCGACTCTGAAATGACATCCAGATAGGGAAAATGTTTATGAAAGCTTTATTATAGAAAGCTTTCTTGTCATGAGCAAATATTGTACCACATTGCCCCCTAGAGGTAATCAACCCCAGAGTATTCAACATTCTAAGAGGTAAAGGAACCACTGACATGAGGGGACAGCCACAATGAAAATAACCCACCAGATGCACAAACAAGCAACATTAAGAAAGGGAAAATAAAAGATACTTGAATAGTTTTAAAGTGGCAGAAATATGACACGGAAAGAGACTTTGAATCCAGACAGGCACAGTGTTAGAGAGTGAAAAGACCAGGAAGAAGGAGGAAGAGGACGATAGGGATGTAAGGCTGAATATAGTGCCTCCCAGGGCTGCAGCGAATCAGGGGGCAGAGTGACCCACAGACATGTCACAGGAAGCCCAGGAAATGTGAAGTCAGAAGGAACCAGAGGACAGTGTGTATAGCAGAGAGGAGTGCCGGGCGGTACACGGCTGCTTTGGCAGCAGTCGTTCTCTTTACCTCTAAGGCTCTGCCCCACACAGTCTCCCACAGCCACCACAGATAGCCTCCTCTCCCCTCATCCTCTTTCTTCTCCCCTTCCTCTTCCTCCTCCTCCATACCCCTGGACTCCTGCCACAGAGTCAAGGACACGCTCACAAATCCAAACAAGCTGAATTATGGGAACTCATGAGCAATTAGTTCGTTCTAAAAGAGGGTATGACAAAGATCGTTTGAGAAATCAGACAGGATACATCAGAAAGAGCCAAACACATGACTGTATTCATGATTTAGTTTTGAGAGTTGCATTAGGCAAATGAACCATGAACCAATCCTACTATAGAGAGACTGTAGATATACCCAATGTACGCACACTGGTCTCCCTACTGGATATGAGAGGTCATGTGCAGCGGGCTGAATGGACTGGGTCATAGGCAGGGGGGTCTCTCTATCTTTCCACATATCTTTCTCATACACAATCTATAAATAAACTTCTAATGAACTTTATACTTTTTGTTAGAAATGTTCGATTCAAAATACTTAATAAATCCCCTAAGTTCTAATTTTGAAATCTTGCTTTGTATAGTACAGTGGCCAGAAAGTCGTGGTTGACTTTCATTACTTTTGAAAATGTCTCTCATTTCCCAATAAAAATGTTCAGACTCCGCTGATATTTCTGGAAAACATGGAGACTTCACCAGGATTTTGCAACACTACCCGCAAGGCATTGGCAAACCCAGCAAAGGAAGGCGGGATTCCTATAAGAACCAATCTCAACTTCTGACAGGAAAATAAATGTCAGTATCATGGAAACATTTATGTCATTAGGAACATTCCACTAAGTTTGACCTAATCTTAGTAGAAACATTTGGGTAAACATTTGGCAAAAAATTTGTGGTATATTTGTATATTGTATATTTCATTACACATTACTAAGTAATTTAACAAAAACATTACAAATGTAAGCCAGATGACAAGTACAATGTACCTACCTCTTACTGGTATCATTAATATTACAACAAGGAATATATACACTCACCTTTCAATTGCAGTTCATGTCAAGTTACCAGAAGCAGCAAAGTGAGAGGTGAATGGTGTGAAAGATGTAGCAGGTTAAACTCTGCTGGTTAGTCTATGATAGCATGGAATCCAATTGCTGCAAAACACTACAAGGAAGACATATTGACAAGCGGACAGTCTAGTTGAAAGTCTGTTGGTCCTTACCTGACTCTTCACAGTTCCCCAGTTGAGTCTCTGTTCAGGAGAAACCTCTTCCACGGTCATCAGTGAAGCTCCAGACTGATTCAGCACATCCTCTTCCACATGGACCATCTGGACCTGAGCCTGTTCCTCTCCGTTCTCCTGCAAACACAGCCTCGCCTGATCAGATTCACTATAATGAGAAGGTGATAGTCAGTGGTGTGGCAGTAAGGACTAATCTCACCTCAGCTTCCAACGTGGCTAGTGTTGTTGAGCTGGGGACAACTGCAACTGCACTAGGTGTCGAAGCATCCTCTGACAAACAGATTGGTGGCATTGGGCTAGGTGTAGAATCCATCTCTGGGAGAGAGGTGGGTGGTGTTTGACTAGGTGTAGAATCCATCTCTGGGAGAGGTGTGGGTGGTGTTGTGCTGGGTGTAGGATCCATCTCTGGGAGAGATGAGGATGGTGTTGGGCTGGGTGTAGAATCCATCTCTGGGAGAGATGTGGGTGGTGTTGGGCTGGGTTTAGAATCCATCTCTGGGAGAGGGGTGGGTGGGGTTAGACCAGGAGTAGATTCCATCTCTGGGAGAGAGGTAGGTGGTGTTGGGCTAGGTGTAGAATCCATCTCTGGGAGACGAGTGGTTGGTGTTGGGCTAGGTTTAGAATCCATATCTGGGAGAAAGGTAGGTGGTGTTTGACTAGGTGTAGAATCCATCTCTGGGAGAGATGTGGGTGGTGTTGGGCTCGGTGTAGGATCCATCTCTGGGAGAGATGTGGGTGGTGTTGGGCTAGGTTTAGAATCCATCTCTGAGAGAGATGAGGGTGGTGTTGGGCTGGGTGTAGAATCCATCTCTGGGAGAGATGTGGGTGGTGTTGGGCTGGGTGTAGAATCCATCTCTGGGAGAGATGAGGGTAGGGTTGGGCTGGGTGTAGAATCCATCTCTGAAAGAGATGTGGGTGGTGTTGGGCTAGGTTTAGAATCCATCTCTGGGAGAGATGTGGGTGGTGTTGGGCTGTGTTTAGAATCCATCTCTGGGAGAGAGGTAGGTGGTGTTGGGCTAGGTGTAGAATATATTTCTAGGAGAGAGGTGGGTGGTGTTGGGCTAGATGCAGATTCAATCTCTGAAAGAGAGGTGGGTGAAGTTAGGCTACACGCAGAAGCCATCTCATGAAGAGAGGTGGGTGGTGTTTGAGTAGGCGCAGGGGCCGTCTCTAATAAAGAGGTAGATGATATTGGGCTAAGCTCGATCTTTGGTAGAGGGGTGGGTCGTGTTGGGCTCGTTGAAGTATTCATCTCTGAAAAAGATGTGGATGTTGTTGGGCTTTGCACAGAAGCAATCTTTGGGAGAGAGGTGGGTGGTGTTTGACTAGGTGTAGAATCCATCTCTGGGAGAGAGGTGGGTGGTGTTTGACTAGGTGTAGAAGCCATCTCTGGGAGAGAGGTGGGTGGAGTTTGACCAGGTGTAGAATCCATCTCTGGGAGAGAGGTGGGTGGCGTTTGACTAGGTGTAGAAGCCATCTCTGGGAGAAAGGTGGGTGGTGTTTGACTAGGTGCAGAATCCATCTCTGGGAGAGAGGTGGGTGGTGTTTGACTAGGTGTAGAATCCGTCTCTGGGACAGAGGTGGGTGGCGTTTGACTAGGTGTAGAATCCATCTCCGGAAAAGAGGGGGGTGTTGCTGGGCTTTGCAAAGAAGCCATCTCTGGAAGTGAAGTGGTTGGTGTTGAGCTAGGTGTAGAATACATCTCGGGGGGAGAAGTGTGTGGTGTTTGGTTTGATGCAGAAGAAAGCCCAAAACGATCGGTCTGTCTGTCAGGGCAATGTGCAGAGGCCTTCTCCGAGAGAGAGATGGGTAGTTCTGGGCAAGGTGCTGGAACAGTCATCTTTCCTATAAAATCCACTGGGATCATCTGTAAATAAAAAAGATGTGTAAGTCCCAAGTGTTCATTTGGGAAATGGTGTGTGTCTGGAGAGGAATCAAATGAGCCACCTCTTTCAGCTGCTGTAGTTGTTGTCGGAGCTGGTCCACACTCTGGAAGACTGTCAAGGTGTCCTCAGCCTTCTCTGGCAGACACAGGCCTGGCTTACAGCTCTGGATCTCCTCAATTACCGTCCCCATAGACTGGATCCTGTTCACACACACCTAGGGGAGGACACAGAAACAACATGACTGACTCATGGGCACGAGAGGACAGCAGACCAGATCCTACACAGTGGTGAAGAGGTCAGTGGAATACTGGTACCCCGGAAATCAAAACTGATTCGACAAAGTGAATATCTGTCCACCCCAATGTATTTAATGTAACAGGCACATCATGTAATTATTTAAGTCAGATTTTGAGGTATTTGTCTGTTTTTGCTGTGGGACATGTACAGTAGACAACCAGAAGGTGGGCTAATTTAGCTGGGTTTTAATTAGGAGATTCACAAAGTCTCCCCTGTGATGGCTTTCCACCAGAAGTAGTCCTTATCTATCTCCATTGGTTGGGCTGAGTTCCACCGGGATCCAAAACACATAAAATGTATAAAATAATAAAATATGACAATATTTGCATAATAATATGAATAAGATGATTAAGTTTAATCTGAAAGGCAAAACTAGATGAGAAGCAGATCTCTGTCCCGGGGCAAAATTTTATTCCATTCCACCAGCTCACATTCAGCCTCTCCACTCTGGGTCCGGGGAGAGTGTCAGGGGACGATAACAACATCCTGATCTCAGTGACATCCTTCTCCATGTTTTTCACCTCATTCTCTATGGCGTCCACCTCCTGCACAACGACAGGCAAACACTGAGCCATGCAGAGCAGAAGGAAGAGAAGTACTGAGAAATACAGAAACAAACAATAAAGGAAAAGAAAACAGGAAGCAGAGAGACACAGGAGGCAGACTCACGGCGGCGGCGTGTTGGAGCAGGGAGAGCGGAGCCACAAAGCTCCGCTGCATGTCAGAGACCCGACGGTCTGCCTCTGCCAGCTGCTCCCGCTGCCCGGTGATGTCACACACCGGGGAGATGCCCTCCAGCACGGCTACAAACCCCTGCAGAGCAATGCGAATGTGCTGAGAGTCATCCAGCACCATCTATAACACAGAGAGAGATCGTTTAACCCACTGAGGTAGGTACTGGCCGCTAAACCTTTTTTAAAACACTGCTGCACACTTCTGAGTCACGCCGCTGAATTTCTCAAGATCTTCCGTATCTGTAGACACCACCCTTTTTTGCCTGGTGGTTTTTGTGGTCAAAAACAGAATATCTAAAATCAAGCAATTAGATACATATAATTTGTTTGACATGATTCACAAACCACTTGTTGTTAAGGAGGTATACATAAGAAAACCAATATCATAACAAATCCCAACACATATCTCTATAACAATGCATTTTACATAGGTTAGGTAACAAACTACAAACTCCATACAGTGGTCACTGAACATAAGACATTCTGAATTCAAACTGAACAAAGTATTTTTGTACTTTCAGTATTTTTAGGAATTAATCTTAAAATGTCATTTTGTCTAAGAAATGTTTTTTTTCCAATCAGGATACTGTTTGCGTTGTACTTAAAAAAACTGGTCGACTGTATAAAAAAAGAAAATAATATTGTGCCATCTGGTTTGTTTAATCACATGATAATTAATGACACACTAATTTTACTTTCACACAAGTATGACGATTGGGTAGTTTTTTACCACTTCAATACCACACTAACCTGTAGAGCATGGACATAGCTGGCTAAATCTTTGGCTGTAGTGTAGGTACAGGGGGTAGTTAGCCAGGACTGAGCCTCAGACAGCCAACTGTTGGAGCTGTTGATCATCTCTTCATGCTCCTGAAACCATTTGCGGATCTGCACCCCAACACAAAGATATTATAAAGACACAAAAATTATACAAAAACACAATCTCTATATCACAATAACAAACACTAATAAATGGCCCAGTATGTTAATGATGTATCAACTTCCAGAAACACAAATCATGAAACTTCAATTGATTTATTGAAAGCCTGTGTTCAATCAAGGTCCTGGACATTTCTGCTAAATCTGGCAAGCCTTCAGGTTCTCATTTTGTTGCCATGGCTACCAGATAAACATAGCTTCATGTTAGGATCAGTGTTGAGCATGCAAAGTTGTACTGTTGTGCTTCTCAGTGGCAGGGACCAGAAGACTGGTGAAAACTATGGGAAGGATGAATGGAGCAAGTACAGAGGTTCTTGAAGAATACAATCCAGAGCGCACAGGACCAGTTATACTGATATTTTTCTCAATAAACTGAAAAAAAAATTACTGTCTGTAGATTGACCACAAAATGAATGAACTATAAATTCAGTCAAACCATTACATAATGTGAATATCATGAAAGAGTCTGAACACTTTCCGAAGGCACTGTAAGTTTTCCGACTAGCTTGTCACTGAGATAAACATTATTCTAGCCAACAAGAGTGTGTCAAGAGACATCGTTGCAGTTTTATAGTCGCCATGAGTCACAAAATATTTTTTCAAAAAATGTCACATGTTGGTTGTTAATGAAGGATCTGAGCATTAACAACTACAATATGAATGTACGTTTCATTAGAAGTGAATGTGCCTAGATAATGAGAATAACAGGAAACCTCTGTTTAGTTTCTCCCTGTAGGTTGCACTGTAGTAACCCCATGAATGTTTACATTGACCAGTGGGCATGGGGGTTACTGTCTTGGCTTTGCTAGGTAAACACGCCTCTCAATAAATATATAGCTGGTTAACCCCCATTACAGAGAGAGAGAGAGAGAGAGAGAGAGTAGAGGGACGAGCAGAGTATGGAGGAGTTTGAGCCTATAACATCATGTGCTAATAGACTATCAATATGCTGAAATAAACAATTGAATTACTCTCTCCCTTGACAACCGGCTACGCGAGTTATTATTACTACCACTATACGACATGGCCACTATCTAACACTAACATAGATAGTAATAGGAATGTGTGGTTTGGGGTGGATTAACCTTTTAATTAAACATGGACATCAAGACGATGATGGGAGTTGTAGATTCCTACCTTGCTGAGAAAGGCAGTCCTCTGCTCTGCCTGCATGGCCATGTGTGAGTGGAGGACCTGGATATCCACCAGGCTCTCCATGAGGACCTGGGCCTCCTCAGCCTGCTCCAAATCCTGCACCTCCACCTCCAGCGCTGCCACATGGGAGTGCCACATGTCTAGTTCGTCCCACACAAGCTACACGCAGAACACACACACACACACACACACACACACACACACACACACACACACACACACACACACACACACACACACACACACACAACACAAGCACCAGCATACACGCATATACAGACATGAACAAACAAATGATGAATTGCGATAAAACAGGTCTCTCTTCTACTTTCATGGTTAATCCTGAGTTCAGATGTCCGTTATCTTAGCACTCACTTTCTGTATGTTCTCTGCCTCCAACAAAGAGTGGCTTCTCTGCTGCAGGTTATGTTGCACTGATTCCAGACCAGCCTTAACTGAAGACAGCTTGGCTCCCAGTCTGTAGAGAGGACCGCTCTTCTCCATGACTATCCGTACCTGGGGGCCAGTCGTGGCGTTCACAGTAAATGTAAAACATGTAACAATACAGTATATTAATTTTGTCCAGAAAAATACACCAGTTGAAATGTTGCATCAACACACCTGCATACATGGATAAAAGCAGAGATACCTTTAGAGTTTTCTCTCCAAGTTTTCAGCTACTTTACCTTCTCTTCTAATTCCTTAAGTGAACGTGTAACTTCCTGTAGCGGTCCATCTATTTCCGAAGGAACGAGGGTGAACATGTCAGAGTACTTCATCCTCAGGCCCTCCATGATGCGCTGCAGAACAGCTTTCTGGTTACACAGCTGGGAATGGACCTCCTGATGGAAAGTACAGAAAGAGAAAGGGAGAGGGGAAGATAGAAAGAGAGAGTGGATGAGGGAGAGGAAGGGAGAAAGAGAGAATACATACATAAAATATTAATCTCAAATGAAAATCATTGATTTGAGTAATCCTCAGAATACCATAATTATCTCTCCACTGTCTCAAACACAATTACATTAAAAGACTCCATAGCATTCATCTCCTACCAGAGAGCAAGTTGTTAGGTAATCAGGCTGTTGTAAAAATTAAGTGACTCCCCCTCTCTTCTGGACTGGATCAATTACCTCCGAGAGGCTTCCTCTTAAAGACTTTCATTCCTGCAGCGACTTAACATGAAGCCTGTTCACCCACACCCAGCCAAACAGACATTATGAGTAGCTAATCCCAGTACATGAACAAAACAATTCACTAACAACAGGAAAAACAATAGTAGTGATGCAGAAGAGACCCAGCACAGCCTGGCTCTGAAAGAAGGACCAGGGCAATGCCAAAGAGGACGGAGTGTGTGTCTCCTTGTAAGCGAGGTGACACCATTGCTGTCCTGAGATTGTAGTGTGGGATAGAGGCACTTTGAGTAGCAAGGTAGATCCAAAAAGGCAGGGACACAGAGAACATTTTGGACCAGACTCAGGTCTTTTGACAAAACTAACACTGGCCCCCTCTCATCCTGAGAAGCAACACAAAGCTCCAGGGAATGTTGACAAAAAACTGCTAGCTTGCGGGATGAGAGCCCAGTCAATGGGTAGATTCAAACATGGATATTACCGAGGCACTTTCACTAAGCCAACAGTCTCACTGAATGGCTTCATTAAAACAACCTTTCAGCAAGGACATTCAAAACCAACTGCCACATGGAAGAATGATGCATTAGGGAAACACAACAGTCATACAACTGTCATTTACTGTACAACACTGTCCACTAGCTACCTGACCCTGAAATCATTAATCCTATGAATACATACAAATGTGTAGTTTAAACAGTGGAGAATAAATTGTCTTTGTAAATGTTTTTTTCTGTTTGCATTGAGTACAGACACATCAGTGAGTTTGGGGCAAAGGACTTAGACAGTAATTTACTCATTAGAGGCTCATTACTTCGATTTCATCCTCACGAATAGAAGGAAGCATGATTTCACTTATCACTATGAACTAATGAATATAAATATAAAAGTAAAATATAGACAACTCTACAAAATATAGTAAATCAGTTAGAATACAACAAAAGCAATTCAATTCAGCTGCTGATTCCAGGGGTGGACGAAAAATGCAGAGAACCCAAACACCTTGCTTGATCTGGGCATTATCTCCGGCATGCTGCTGAGAATACTTAACGACTACACTATGGATGGATGGGCACACAATCGTTATCGACACAGTGGGAGGTTAAGGGGTTGTGAGGAGCGTTACCCACCTGTAGCTCCTGTGTGCTGGGACTCTGTTCCAGCTGTGACAGTAGGTGGTCTGAAGCCACAAGCCACGCCTTCACCCCACTCAGCTCCTCCCTCACCTTATCCCTCTCCTCCACCTCCGTCCGAACCACACACCGCTGTAGCATGCTCTTCTCCTTCAAACTGCAGATAGAAAAGGTGTTTAGTGCACCAAACTCACTGTTCTTAGTGCACCAAACTCACTGTTCTTAGTGCACCGAACTCACTGTTCTTAGTGCACAAAACTCACTGTTCTTACTGCACAAAACTCACTGTTCTTAGTGCACCGAAATAAATGTTCTTAGTGCACAAAACTCACTGTTCTTAGTGCACAAAACTCATTGTTCTTAGTGCACAAAACTCACTGTTCTTAGTGCACAAAACTCTCTGCTCTTAGTGCACCAAACTCCCTGTTCTTAGTGCACAAAACACACTGTTCCTCAGTGCACCGAACTCACTGTTCTTAGTGCACAAAACTCACTGTTCTTAGTGCTCCAAACTCCCTGTTCTTAGTGCACCAAACTCACTGTTCTTAGTGCACCAAACAGCGGAAAACAGCAGAGGTGTTAATAAGATCACTGTAGACAAAAACAACAGTATTATAAAAACTATAGCACATTGTCTTTAGGATGCAAAAGCTCATTATATAGTAGGCATTTCAGTATTTTGACTGTGTTTGTGAGTTTTATTGACATTAACTAGAGGAAACAGGTACCATCCAAAATAGCATGAATGAGCAACAAGATGGTACAATTCAATATATACACTAAAGTAAACAAATAATCTGTTTCCTCCATAAAACTATTCACAAGGAATGCCAGTTCCAATACCTGTATCTGTATGAAATGTGTGGGTGCTGTGGATGTCTGGGTACGACAGTGCATCTTTTTGGGCTTACTGTCCCGACTGACGAGGCACATCAAACATCAAACAAGAACTTTTCCAAGAATGCTCAAAGTTTAAATGTGTGGAGCTGTTGGAAAATAGAGTCCAAATGCACTGACTTGCCTCAAAGCTTATACTGTAGGTGTTTGCTGGATTTGAGGATTAGTGTATTTAGAAGTGCAAAGTGCAGTATTTTAGGCACTCAAACAAAAGTTGAACAAACGTGGTGCTTTTCGCTATTTGGTGGGTGACCTCTCACCTGCAGTAGTGTTCCTGCATGGCCTGCAGCTGCTGGCACAGCGGGGCGAGAGGGGCCTGTTCCTGGTGGGCGGGGACACCCAGCAGTCTGGCGATGCGGAGCTCAAGAGCAGAGAGAGCACGGTGCTCACAGTCCAGCCTGTCCTGGTACTGGTCCCAGTGCAGCAGCAGCTCCTGCAGCTCCTCTCCACACACCTTCTCCCTGGTACAGTCCGGCAGCTCGGCCTCCACCTTCTCCATCACGATGGCCGTGTGCGCCACCTGGTTGGATAACAAGGAAAAGAGTCCGTATGGAAAACAGACACTTCAAACCCAGCTTTCTGGGCTAGGAGAAAAAAATAAGGTCTGTTTGTGCTGCACATTATTGGCTATGTTTGGTTGACTTTATGTCACCCAATGTTTTATTTCATCTGAAGCATATTCCACAAGCCATTCTGTTGCTCATTATCCTGCTAGCTTAGAATTGTTATTGTTAGATTGTGTCTACTATCTCTAATTGTACTCACGCTTTTTGTTATGTCAATCCATTCAATTGTCCTCTGCTCTGAGCAGGTCTTTAGGTCACGGGTGCAACACTGCAGTCTGGCTACTTCCTTCCAGAGGGCACTCATCACCCCCACCCTGCAGCAACGGCAACCCTGCTCTGGGCACCACTCGCGCAAGCTCTTCAGAAGCCCAGTCACAGAGTCCACCTCCTCAGACAGAGTCTATACAGGAGGGAGAGGAAAGAGATGGTGACTGACAGTGGTAATACAAATGAGACACAAAATTAACTTATTGTTCGGTTAACAATAAAAAAACTGTCTAGTAATTTTTCCCAATACCTTGACCAAAACTTGCTGGTCACTGCAGTCGTTTAGACATGTGACATTGCAAGAGAGAATATTGGAGAGACAGATCTCGGCACATTTCACTCTCTGGCATATCTCCTCATGGCTCCTCCTAAATCTTTTGCAATTTTCAGCACACCTACCAACCATAAAAGATGTATTGGAAATCAATAAAAGGTGTAAAATCAATAAAACAACAACAAAATTACCAAAAGCACATTGATTTTAATTGGTTGTCCCGTATTCAGACAATCATGATGGTGCTTAAGCTAAAATATGGTTCCATGGCTCTTAGAAACAGTGCCTACCTCTGCAGGGCCTCCAGATTCAGCTGAGCCTGGGCTTGTAGAGTGGACATCCGTACCAGGACCAGGCTCAAGACCTCCCCCTGGAGACACTCCACCTTCTGGGGGCAGAGGTAGTCATGCTGGGGGACCATGGTCTGGAGTTGGCTGATGTGGGACTGTAGCTGCTCTTTTATGGAGACCAGGGCCTGTTGAATATCCCTCAGCCTCTCAGGACAACCTCCAACTGACCCCAGAGAGGGAAAAAGCATGCCCTCCGCTTCCTGGAGGAACCGTGCGGCACCACTTACCGCTCCAGTATAGTCTCTCAAAGAGTCCCCTGCCTGAGAAATGCTCTCCTAAGAAATAAAAATAACGAACATAGACAATTAGCAGATATACAAGTGAAGTTGGATGACATGCGTTTAATATCCGTCAAAAACTAGTGAACCTACCATTTGTAAGTCAAATTCTTTCAGGACAGCTTTTTTCAAATCCATAAATTCAGTATACTCCTTAGATTGAATCTTCTGCCAAGTTCCTTTCTTGTTCTCCAGAATCTCTAACACCCTCAGTCTGTTCTCCAGAATTTTCTGCAGGATCACAATCCTCCTGTGCTCCTTGTCAACCGCCTCCTTTGTGGGCTCTAATTGGGTTCGCTGCCGCAGCTCGCGCTGAATGTCTCTGAGAAAGATCAGCACAGCCCTATGTTCGGAAGGGAGGTGCACCTCCTTTAGTAGTCCCCACTCCAGGATCTGGAGGTTGTTATTCACAATCATCTCCCAGGTGTGAAGGCTCGACAGGTTCTGCTGGAGTCTCCCCTGTTCTGCTGTCAGCTGAGAGGGATAGAGATCCTGCAAGATGTTCTGCAACTCATCGGCAGCTTCCTCACACAGTTTCTTCATCAGAGGGAGTTGGGTGAGAATGACCTGACAGGTCTTGTACCTCTCCACCTCACCCCTGTTCTCGTCCTTTGTCTGAAGGACCTGTTCCTCCAAATTTTCCCTAAGGTTCTCCACACACTGTCTGAAATGTAGGTACCTCTTGTGTTCTGTAGCCTTGACATCCAACACGTTCACTTTGCCGTGCAGCTCGGAGATGATACACAACAGCTCTTGTTTCTTTTCCTCAGGGATGCAGGACTGCAGCTGGTCCGTATGGTACTTCTGCTCTACTATCAGGTGTTTAAATGTCTCTGTGGAGCTCAGAGACGTGTAGGTGACTGGGAACCTGTGTCTGGTCAGGTCCACCTGCATTTCTCTCAGGCTCTTCTCTACCATGCTCACTTTCTGTCTAGATGTATCACGCGTCTGAAGAAGCTCCTCTAGTTCCTGCTGGTTGTCTTTCTCATAGCTGATGAGGCACCTTATGTCCTCCTGAAGGTTTGTGAGTTTGTCATAGAGAAGCAAGTTCTCTGTGACAGTGAGTTCAGAGGCAACATCTCTGCTCCACATGATAAGAGCCTCGGAAATGGCAACTTGTTTCTCTGCCTCTCCCAGGGTCTCCTGAATCTGCCTGATCCGGCGATCCAAGTCATTAGAAGTCTGACCCTCCACCGCTCCTTTCTTTAAAGCCTTTCTGCAGAGGTGACCCAGAACCCAGGAGCCCAGGTCGGCAATCTGCTCTGACATCTTCTCTCTGACCTGCAAGCCTGATTCCATCTCCCTTACAGCCCTTGCGAGCTTCTCTGTGGTGGACCTGGACAGGCTCTCCAGGCTGATCAGAGAGGACTGCACCATGGGGACCTCATCAGCCTGGTTGAGCTCTGGGAGCAACTCCTCTACCTCAACAACCAGGGCCTCTAACTGGGCCTGCTTTGTGGCCATCTCCCACTGCAGCTTCTTCAGGTCTTTGATCTGCCGGTGGACCCCCTCAGGGAGCAGGGCCACCTTCCTCCTTCGCCACTCAATATCGCTCTCCATCTGTTTGGCCCAGGCAAAAGCATCTGTCATAACCTTATGAATCTTACTCATGATTGGATTGTTGCTGCTGGGCATCTGGGAGGACATCTTCTCTCCTACAATATCTATCTGTTCCTTGATGTGCTGGAGCCTCTGTTGTATCTGCTTTGTGTCCTTCTTCCACTGGGAGCTGTGGGCCAGAGCCTCTGAGCACTGCTGCAGGTGGATGTAAGTTTGCTGGGCTGCAGTCATCTCAGCATTCACCATAATCAGCTCCTGAGCTCTCTTGCTGTCCCACTGGACATTGGGGGATTGCAGTGAGCCAAGAGCCTTTCCTATGGTCTCCAGTTGGTCATGAAGTGAAGATATTTCAGAGAGAAGGCTACTGGTTTCATTGGCATGGCTATTAACATGGTGCAAGGTCTTTTCTGCAGTTCTCTCCAGTGTTCTCCATTCATCCTGCAGACCTCTTTGCTGGATCTTTGCAGCTTCTCGCTCTGCCTGATTCAGGTGTGGCGACAGCTTGTTGAGTGTGAAAATCAGTTCCCCCAAGACAGTCCTGTCCTCCTCCATACCCTGCATGAAGGAATGCAGCTCATCTGCCTCAACTGAGCTTTTCTCCAATGGAGATCTGTATACAGCAGGGAAGAGCAATGTAATTTTTGAAATTTTGCATTAACAGACATACTTTTGATCTCAGTAAACAACGTGTCATTACGAAGTGTTTGTAACACCGGGATGTTGCACCCTTGGACAGTCAGTTTTGGACAGCTTCTCCAGTTTGATGTGTATCCCATATGCCCCTAAATAGTTAATTAATTGTTATGGATATTTTAGATGACTATCCTTTTTTATCAAGTCTGGACAGGAGGTCGTACTAAAAGAGTAGTGGGCCGGATTCAAACCCATACTGTGTAATACAAAACAAATCATGATCGACTCCACTGAAAACACTCACATTGTGAGAGCCTCTAAGTCCGCAGCCAGTTTCTCCAGAGTGGCCTTGGCTGTCTGCGTGTGTCTGGCCATCTCAGTGACCAGCTGCAACTGGGTCTCTTTACAGTGGACAGCATCCGAGGCATCCCGCACTGCAGCAGTCAACTGGCCCTCCATATGATCATATGCCTCCCGGTTTGCAGTCTGAGCCTCGCTGGGCTGAGAGAACATGGACACCAGGGTCTGTGCGGCCTGTCTGCAATCCTGGAACCACAACACACAAACAGACAATCAGTGGCATGTCCCCTCAGGGTTCAGTAATCAACTACCTCCATGGGACTGAAATAGTTTCTATTGTGTGCTACGGTTGGGGTCAACTAATCTGCGTATTTTGGCTGTTTGGTGCTGTTTATTTTGGCATGGTTCTCACCTCGGCCTCTGCCACCTGCAGGGCCATGGCTGAAGGGATGAGTTCTGCAGGGCGATATCTGCAGCCCAGCGCCTTGACCACTAGTCTGCCCAAACGTGCCTGCAAGTCAGACTGCGCCATGTTTAGCACCATCATGGTATCCTCCCATGGTTTAATCTGAGGAGACGAACAAAGATGACCATGTTGACAGGGTATTGCACACTTCGACAGTAGTTGCAAATATCAGGGTTTGACTCAAAATGAAACGGGGCGATTGGTTTGGAAAATTAGAAGGTAATGGCCCTTTCAGGTAGTTCAGGTGATCAAAGGTGACTACAATAACCATTTTTTATGTGGGCAAATTATTAATGTATGTGTAAGCAGTGACTTTGGAAATAATTCAGATGACATTCACTTTGACATTGGTGCGAAAGGCACCTTTATTACTCAGTATTACTTGTTTCACTATGTCAATGTCTTTGTTAAAAATGTGTTGGCTTAATATGTCAGTTGGCAGTGAAAGTGCAAAAAAGTTAAGAGTTAAAAAATTATAATAAGATTTATATGGACACAAATATAGAAAATGTACAACATACTATATAAATGTATACATATTTTTAAGCATAAATAACCAAAGTTACCAGGGATTGGTATAGATTATTTTATACCAAAATAAGAGGATTTCAACTGCTTTGGTAAACTGCAGGTAACTTTGCAAACCTAGTTCTGTCTCAAAAATTATACATACACATTTTTTACAATAAAACACAATGCATTACACAATGAAAACATACCACAATCTGAAGGCAATTTTGTCCACTGTCAGACATGCGCTGGATTTCAGAGAAGATGTCCTGCATGGTCGGTCCTTCTGGTAATGCTGGGATATCTTTCTTCACAACACAGGCCAGGGTTCGGGTCTCCTTTACAACAGAAACTCTCGCTTCAACAAGAACTGCTGGCTTCTCTGTATTGCACACCTGCTGTTTTTGTGTACATCAAATAATGTTATTGAGAATGAATGGTGACTTAAGTGCGTCGAAACTGTGGTAAAGAAAAACCATGCTTGAGAGGTGAAAAGAATACTAGCTGTACAAACTCCCTGCAGGGAATTGAACACTAGAGAGGGTGGGATCAGTGTCTAATCTTTCTGCATGTGACACCTAAGAGTGTCATTATGAGGTGAGCAGCTTATATTCCCATAGCCATGGGCCTTATGTGTAAATACCTTATGTGGTTTTAATCCACAAATTGATTTGTCCCTCTGCGCAGTTATGAAGAGGGAAGATTTGAACACATTCAGTCAAAAAATTGCTCCATGTTAACACCATCCTTGTAGCCTGATCAAACATCCTTTGTGTGCTACTACCAAAATGTTGTCCACTAGCAGCACAATTACACCAACTAGCACATAATACATCTGTAGTCAACCTCTTTTAGTCAAAGTTAATAACATGCTTCACATTAAGTTCTCTTTTGGTTCCATTACTGAGAAAATATACAACAAAAAGGTAATTTGTTGTATTACAACAAAAAGGTACTTTGTTGTATTACAACGAGGACATTACAAGAGGTCAAATGGTATCATTAATATAATTATCATTAATAACATCAGCAGTAATCAACAGCAACAGAACAGTGCATTTTCTGTAGACTCAAGCTGCAACGTACAGAAAAGAACAAGTGTCTCATGACCATCAAGGTCCATGCAAATATGTTGATATAAATACAATTCCGGCTTTAGCATTACTTCCTTTTGTAATGTAAGTCACTGCATTCATTTTTCTCAGGCTATTTCTCCCACACTACCCTCTCTTTGTCTCTCTCGGTAGGACCTCCCTACAGAATTAACTTGCAGCTCTAACTGTACAGGAGCATTCACAGTGTTCTGTAACATAATTAGACTTGAATACTAGTCAGGCTTGCAGACCCAGGTCATATTACAAAGAGAAAGAAAAAATTGAAATGTATATGGAGCAAGAGGTACAGCTAGGTTGGAAGTTCATCTATCATGGTTCAGTTGTGTGGATAACAGATGTTTCACAAGGTACTGGTAAGAACAAAAATTAGTAAGAACAAGTGTACACAGCCCTAAATAACTCCAGATAGAGGGCAAATGGGGTATAGCTAGACATTTCAATGACCTTTCTAAGAGGGAAGAATAACCATATTTATTGTTTACAGGAAACCCATTCAACAGCTTCACACAAAATGGCCTGGGAAAAGGAGTGGGCCATTATGTCTGAAGCTGTTGACTCAAACTAGATGTTGGAGTCAAATCCCTTAAACTGCATTCTCATGGAACGGCGTCACTGAATAATATATATAGCCACTGTAATGGTGTGTTTGATTAAAACAAAGTGTGTATGCTTCAATAGATTACATGGGTAGGCATCAAATCATCTGCTGCCATGCAACAGGATCATTGATATAATTGATACAGTAGATGTGACAATTTAGTCTCTCCAAAATAACTATATATTTTATCAATAGCTGACAAATCAAATCATAATATCAGCAACTGGGCCAACAGACTGTGGTGATGGAAGACCAGTGAGTTCAAGGTCAGGTAATAAAAAAACATAGTGATTATCATTGGAAAAACTCAAGCTAAAGAGGACAGTCTTCTGTGTTTCTAGTGTTGAGTGGGATGGGATGGGAAAGTCAGTTAAAGTTGAATTAAAGGAGGAGGGGTGGAAGAGAGGGCTGGTTGTAATGAGCGTGGTGGGTGTAATGGGAAGAACAGAGACAGAAAAGGAAATTATGCAAGAAATGTTGCTTGAAGAATTATAACTGCAGTCATTAAGAATTATAATTGGAATGTTAAGCTGATAAAAACAGAGGAAATCAGTGAGTAACTGTGTTTGTGAACGAGAAATGGACTCACCCGTAGCAAATCACTGCTCTCTAGTTTTGCTCTCTCTGTACTGCATGTAACCATAGCAACATGCTGTAGTCCCAGATCTGTCTGTTTGAGTTCCATGGTCTTTGGCTCGACTTCATCAGTCTGTTGTTTGTCTACTTTGGCCACATTGAACACAGGCTGGCTTTTAGTGTTGCTCTCTCTTTCGTCATATGTGGTCATATCTGTTGGAGATGTAGCTTCTTGTTGTTTGACAGGTTGTGCATCTCTCTTTGGTGTTTTTCCACTCAATGATTGATTCTCACATTCAGTAACAGCATACTGTTTTCTGTCTGGTTGGGAAGTCATCTCCAGGTTTTGTGTTGGTTCAGTCACACTTTCTGATGTCGGACATTGGTCATGTTCAATTCCCCAGTCTTTAGCATCCTCTTCACAGGTCACTTTTCCTTCATTATCAATGGATTTGTCATCTGTTGCTTTGGAGGGTTTTCCTTGAATCTCTGCAAGGCTTGCTTTGCCAACCATTGTCTGAGATATGTCAATTTCAGTCCACAATGTTTCTGCTTTCTCTGACCCCCCTGTCTTGGTGACATAAGTATTTGTTGTACTGCTGTGATCACAACCAATTGCCTTGCTATTTGGTTTAGTGACAGCATCTTGTATGCCAGGTATTCTTTTCTCTGTGACAGTAGGTGGTAACTGTGGTGTGGTTTTCTCTGTGATGGGGGTTAGTGATTGTGGTATGGCCTTCTCTGTGATGGGCGTTAATGACTGTGGTGTGGTTTTCTCTGTGACAGCAGGAAGTGACTGTGGTATGGACATCTCCGTGACAGAGGTTACTGAATGTGGTATGGTTTTCTCTGTGACAGCTGGTAGTGACTGTGATATGGTGTTCTCTGTGATGGGGGTTAGTGATTGTGATATGGTGTTCTCTGTGATGGGGGTTAGTGACTGTGATTTGGTCTTCTCTGTAATGGGGGTTAGCAACTGTGGCTTAGCATGCTGGCCCTCCTGGGGGGTAGTCTGTTTGCTTCTGGCAGTTTTCTTGGTCCGAGGGGGTGTTGATGGGATTTTGGATTTGACTTCGGCCTTGATAGAGATGACAGCAGGGGACAAAGCCACATCAGCCTTTGGTTCACATCCCTCAGACATCGGAGGTGATGCAGATGATGATGGTGGACTTGGTGATTTTTGTTGGTCCTCTATCCCAACCGACATTTTCTTGGCATCACTCGCTGTGGGCAGGTCTAGGATAATGTACCGTTGTTCAGTTTGAGGATTGTCCTTACATAACTCTTCAGTGTAACACTTGACCTGGTCCTCCATAGATTTGTCAGTTCGTTTGTCAGAGGGCAGGGGCAAAGTAACATGGGTAGAAGCATGCTTGCTCTTGGCTTTCCTCTTAGTACGAGGTGGTGTGGATAGGGATTGTGCTTTATCTTTGTCTTCAATCTGGACTGAGACGATAGCAGGAGGTACAGTCACATTGTCCTCCGTAGGCTTCTCCAGTCTTAGAACATCCGTCTGTTGTTTGTCTACTTTGGCCACATTGAACACAGTCTGGCCATTAGTGTTGCTCTCCCTTTCTTCATAACTAGTGATATCTGTTAGAGATGTAGCTTCTTGTTGTTTGACAGGTTGTGCGTCTCTCTTTGGTGTTTTTCCACTTAATGATGGATTCTCACATTCAGTTATAGCATACTGTTTTCTGTCTGGTTGGGCAGTCATCTCCAGGTTTAGTGTTGGTTCAGTCACACTTTCTGATGTCTGACATTGGTCATGTTTGGTTCCCCAGTCTTTAGAATCCTCTTCACAGGTCACTTTTCCTTCATCATCAATAGATTGTTTACTTCTTGCTTTAGAGGGTTCTGCTTGAATCTCTGCAAGGCTTGCTTTGCCAACCACTGGCTGAGATATGTCAATTTCTGTCCACACTAATTCTGTTTTCTCTGACCGCCCTGTCTTGGTGATTTGAGTCTTTGTTGGGCTGGTTTGATCAGAACCAATTAACTTGCCATCTGGTTTAGAGACAGAATCTTGTTTGCCTGGTATGGATTTTCCTGTGACCGCAGGTGGTGACTGTGGTGTGGTTTTCCCCATGACAGCAGGTGGTGACTGTGGTGTGGTTTTCCCCATGACAGCAGGTGGTGACTGTGGTATGGTTTTCCCCATGACAGTAGGTGGTGACTGTGGTATGGTTTTCCCCATGAGAGCAGGTGGTGACTGTGGTATGGTTTTCCCCATGACAGCAGGTGGTGACTGTGGTATGGTTTTTTCTGTGTCCGGGGTAAGCGACTGTGGCTTAGCATGCTGGCCATCCTGCGAGTGAGACTGTTTGCTCTTGGCTCTCCTCTTGGTACGAGGTGGTGTTGATGGGGATTGTGCTTTATCAGTGCCTTCTGTCTGGATTAATACGATAGCAGGAGGTAGAGTCACATTGTCCTCCGTTGACTTGTCCAGTCCTAAAACATCTGTCTGTTGTTTGTCTTCTATGGTCATGTTGAATACAGTCTGGCGATTAGTGTTGCTCTCCCTTTCTTCATAACTAGTGATATCTGATAGAGATGTAGCTTCTTGTTGCTTGACTGGTTGAGAAAAATTCTTTGGTGTTTTTCCACTCAATGATTGATTCTCACTTTCAGTTACAGCATACTGTTTTCTGTCTGGTTGGGCAGTCATCTCCAGGTTTAGTGTTGGTTCAGTCACACTTTCTGATGTCTGACATTGTTCATGCTCGGATCCCCAGTCTTTAGAATCCTCTTCACAGGTCACCTTTCCTTCATTATCAATAGATTGTTTACATCTTGCTTTGGAGGCTTCTGCTTGAATCTCTGCAAGATTTGCTTTGCCAACCATTGGCTGAGATGTGTGAATTTCAGTCCACAATGATTCTGCTTTCTCTGACCGCACTGTCTTGGTAATTTGATTCTTTGTTGAACTAGTTTGATCAGAACCAATAAACTTGTCATCTGGTTTAGAGACAGCATCTTGTTTGCCTGGTATGGTTTTCTCTGTGACAGCAGGTATTGGTTGTGGTATGATCTTCTCTGTAATAGCAGGTGGTGATTGGGGTATGGTGTTCTCTTTATTGGGGGTTACTGACTGTAGTTGACTTATCTCTGTGACAGGGGTTAGTGACTGTTTTATGGTCTTCTCTGTCCCAAGAGTTAGCAACTGTGGCTTAGCATGCTGGCCCTCCTGGGAGGTAGTCTGTTTGCTTCTGGCAGTCTTCTTGGTCCGAGGGGGTGTTGATGGGATTTTGGATTTGACTTCGGCCTTGATAGAGATGACAGCAGGGGACAAAGCCACATCAGCCTTTGGTTCACATCCCTCAGACATCGGAGGTGATGCAGATGATGATGGTGGACTTGGTGATTTTTGTTGGTCCTCTTTCCCAACCGACATTTTCTTGGCATCACTCGCTGTGGGCAGGTCTAGGATAATGTACCGTTGTTCAGTTTGAGGCTTGTCCTTACATAACTCTTCGGTGTAACACTTGACCTGGTCCTCCATAGCTTTGTCAGTCTGTTTGTCAGAGGGCAGGGGCAAAGTAGCATGGGTAGAAGCATGCTTGCTCTTGGCTTTCCTCTTGGTACGAGGTGGTGTGGATGGGGATTGTGCTTTATCTTTGTCTTCTGTCAGGATTGAAATGATAGCAGGAGGTACAGCCACATTGTCCTCCGTAAGAATGTCCTGCACCATGTACTGTTGCTCAGTTTCAGCTTTGTCTTTCTCTAAGTCTTCGGTGGAACACTTTACCTGGTTCTGCTCAGCTTTGTCAGTCTGTGTGTCGCAGGGCTGGCGCAAAGGAGCCTGGGTGGGAGACTTCTTGCTCTTGGCTCTTCTCTTGGTACGAAGTGGTGTAGATGGAGACGGTGATTTGACATTTGTTTGGACAGAGGCTAAAGCTGCTGGCTCAGCCTCATCAGGCATATCCAGTACCAGGAATTGTTGTTCAGTCTCAGTGTTGCTGTCCTTCAATTGCTCTTTGGCATTATACTTGACCTGATTCTCTACAGTTCCGTCTGGCTGAAACAGTGAAAACTTGAGCACAGGGTCTTCGCTGGGTCTTACTGTGGAGTTCTGTGATTCTGTCTGTTCTGGACTATGACAAGATAGCTTGACAGACATTGAGTCTACATTTCCTGAGGTAATGATGAACTTATTATCAGTGCTGGATGTGATATCACACATTGCAGAGGATATGACAGGTGTATTGACAATGCTTGTTAGAGGCCTCACCTCTGGTGTCTGTATAAACACTTTGTCAGGTTCAGTGTCAAAGACAGAAGCATGCTGTGATGGTAAAGCATCCACTAGGGATGTCCCTTCATCAAGACCCTGCACTTTCTGGTCAGCTCCCTGACTCCCCGGCGTAACAGTCAGTTTTTCACTTTTTTGGAATTGACCATCCCCATGTTCCTTGACTACAGTTTTCACTGTTTTTCCAACATCAACCAATTGATTTTTGACCTCAGACATTTGAATGCTGGTCGAGGTTCTCGCTGTCTTCAGGGTTTCTAAACTCAATATCTCACTATGTTTCGGATCTACTGCAGCTTTAGTCACCTGTGTGACAGCAGTTGCATTCCCCTTTACTGGATCTATTGCCATGAGAGACTCTGAACTTTGTGCTTCAGTTTGCACCTTGTTAATAACAGCTGGAGCTTTTTGTTTGACTTCTGTGAAAGCAGGTAGTGACTGTGTTATTTTTTTCTCTGTGACAGGTGGTAGTGACTGTGGTATGATCTTCTCTGTGTTGGTGGTTAGTGATTGTGGTGTGGTTTTCTCTGTGACAGGTGGTAGTGACTGTGGTGTGGTTTTCTCTGTGGCAGTAGGTTGTGACTGTGGTGTGGTTTTCTCTATGAGAGTTAGTGGTGACTGTGGTGTGGTTTTCTCTGTGACAGTAGGTGGTGACTGTGGTGTGGTTTTCTCTGTGACAGTAGGTAGTGACTGTGGTGTGGTTTTCTCTGTGACAGGTGGTAGTGACTGTGGTGTGGTTTTCTCTGTGACAGGTGGTAGTGACTGTGGTGTGGTTTTCTCTGTGACATTAGGTTGTGACTGTGGTGTGGTTTTCTCTGTGACAGTT